>VZTO01027053.1:0-69304 GCA_013400615.1 Syrrhaptes paradoxus
CCACTCCTACCCTCAGCGTGCCGTCCCTAGCGTTTGTCTGTAATGGGGCTGGTAATTCCCCTTTCCCCCTTCAAACCTAGTTTAAAGCCCTCTTGATGAGCTCTGTCATCTTGAGTGAGAATCTTTACTCCCCTGTGAGACAGGTGAACTCCATCTGTCGCTAGCATTTACAGCATTTGATCTAACTTTAGTACATAGTGTGCAACTCTTCAAACTCTGGCACTATTCAACCCTTCAGGCAGAAGCAACAATGGCAGCAATGATGGAATCTTTAGCAATCAAAAAAGAAGTTAAGACTTGTATGTGGAAGGCTGCAAATCACATTCACATTCTGGGAGGACATGTAGGGATGGAGCTGAAAATGCTGTATATTCACGTCACTCCACAGGTTTCAATGGCAGTTGGGGTTTTCTTCACCTTCTATTCCCTATTTCACTTTTGGCAATGAGCAATAATTCTACTGCCAAAACAGTTCTCATCTCATAACTTATTGTCTTGAGGAAAAAAAAAGAGCAGCACAGTTGACAGCAGTTTTTCTCCAATTCAGTTGTTTGGCTTTTATTTCTGAAGAGCCAGGAAAGATGGTGATTTGGGCTGGTGAGATCCCTTTCCTTCACGCGGAGATACTGACATTGATTTTAGCACATTACTTATTTATCCCTGAAGATATGAACCAATGAGAATTGCAGCTTCTGAGTATCTTAAAAAAAAAAGCCCCTACTTTTAACACACCATTTTGATCACAGAAGTTCAGTCTGATGTATCCTTTCACCTGCTTTACAAAGAAAAACTGCAAAAATTTACAAGATACTATGAGTTAGAGGAAGAGACAGTGCACTAGTTGTCATAGGAAACCCACAGTGCCTCCACTTTGTTGTTTCACCAGTTTAAATAATTTTATGGCTCTCTTCCATTCTAATATTGTTCTTTTGGAAGTTCATTCTATTCCTAATTCCATCCTCAAAGGCAGCTGGCTAATGCTGTGTGGATGTTCAGCTGTCTTCTCTGGGAGGGACCTCTCTCTCTAACCATGTGGAAGTTTGACAGGAAGCATGAAACAAGAAATCTGCTTTGTTACCATGGGGGCTATGTAAAATCTTTTGTGATTGGAACAACAAGGATGCAATTACAGTATTAAATGTGGATGCTTGCATTTCACCCTGTGAATAAATTAAAACAAATCACAGGGAGAATGTGTCTTGATCTTAGAAATGGGACTCTGCAAGCAAAAACCATTATCTGCGACTTCCACTGAGTTTTAAGATATTGTATTGCATCAGGCATACCTGATGAATAAGGCTAATGTGCTACAAGGCACTGAGGTTTCTAAGGCACCTCATGAACAGAAAGCTACATTCAGCTCATTGCTACCAGGCCACAGAAGTGAACAATGAAGAAAGAAGAAAGAAAAAAAAAAAAAAAAAGAAAAAAAAAAAAAAAAAAAAAAAAAAAAAAAAAAAAAAAAAAAAAAAAAAAAAAAAAAAAAAAAAAAAAAAGAGAAAGGGTAATGTACATTTGGACCTGTTAAATATTAGCATTTCAGTAATAGAGAATTTTTAGGCCATCATGTTGAAAAACAGTTTTCAAAGCAAGTGACATTTTCAAACAGAGATTCCCAGTCTTCTTTTCTAATCACTGCCTAACCCTCTCTGACTCAACAAAATTCCGTTTGAAATTAAAAGACTAAAAATTTGTATAACTAGGATGACGCTTACAGCCACTGCTCTGCTGTTCTGTTTTTTACTAGTTCTTTTACCTGTTCCAGGTTTTCAGACAGTAAGCTGTTTGTGTTTGCCTCCTGCTCTGCTTACTCAGGGCACAGCACAATCTGAGTTAACAATAAATAATGGAGTGTGCTTCTCAACATTTCAGACTGTATTTGACCTATATTTCACCAGGCTGTGCTTTGAATCAGAAAATGCCTTGTGAAAGTGGAAAAAAACAACACCAAGTTATCCCGTGTTGAACAGTATTGGAAAGTCACCTCTTAATGCAGGTAGGGTAGAGTAGTTGCTCCTCTCTTCAAATACCCCAAAATGGTGGAAGTCTAAACCAAAACTCAATCTATGTTTTGAAATGCTTTGTGTTTCATCCTATCTGCGAATTAAAATAATTTGGGATACATAGAATCAGGTTCTTGGCTTCTGTCAATCTACTACAGCCTGCTCAAGTGGGGAAGAGAAAGACAGTAAGCGGTAACAAGGTCACTTGTGTTTTACAGTCTAGCCTCATGCTTAAATTGCATTCATTTCCAGGAATGTCTACATCCTTCTGGCTGTCTTAAATGCCTTCCAAATCCCTGTTGCTCTTCATGTCTGTTCAAATACCAAGACTGGAGCTGCAATCAATGAGATGGAAGACCAAAAGTCAATACAACCACGCTTTAAGATTAGAATCAAAAATCAAAAATGATGTAAAGCTAATTAAGTGTTGACCCCTATAACACAGAATTACAATGTTTTGATGATAGGCTTTGGAACTCATCATATGTGAATTTTCTCCACTGAAAAAAAAATATGTACTGTACACATAAACCTCTAAATTATGTGACAATAATCCAAAATAGTATGTTTTATAATAGACACTTTTTTTCCCAAGAATGCAAAGGATAGAAGATCTGAAAAATTTATTTAGCTAACACAGCTAATAGAAATGGTCAGTGTACCATTGTATTGGCGTAGCAATTGTATTGGCGTAGCAGATTGAATTGTTGGACAGAAAGTGTTTCACTGACAGAGTAAACTGATAAGCCTGTTTTTATTTAAGAAAGAAATCAGTCAAATTGTGTCTAGTATGATTCACAACAGCAACAAAATACTTTGTATTTGCTTTCAATTCCATCAGAAAACAGCTGAACATATTGCTGAATGAATTTATGCTGTTGAAAGTCCTGAAAAAACATCTTGTTCCCAAATATCCAGATGTTAGCTGCCTATCGTAAAGAGCACAGAGAGTCAAACTACTGCAGCACTGCAGACTGAGGTAGAGAAGCGCATGCTCCTGAGAACAGAAACAACATATTCATCTGAAAAGGACACAGAATGAGAAAGCAAGTGTTTAATAGCAGCACATCCAGCCATGGAAGAATTTCCTCTGAACAGAAAGCAGAGAGGCAAAGTACCGCAGGCTCCTGATGTCAGTTCCCCAGTCTCGGTATGTAGACAGCAACAAAGCCCACTTACTTCTACATGCAGCCCTCTTAATTCTCGTAGTTAAAGAGAAGGCCCCAAGGAGGCCCTTCAAGGACTCCCTTCTTACTAACCTCAGAAAGATTCACTTTCACCCTGGCTTCTAATTCTATAATTGCAAAGGTGTGGAGAGCTGCCAAGTTACATATACATACCTGATACCAAGGCTGGATGTTGCAATAGCCTTGAGTAGCAAACACTTATGTTTGAAATAGGATCCATGCTCATCAAGAAGATGGCATTAAAAGCTGTAACACTCACAATACTTCAGTGTTTTGCACGTTCAAAGCACTGCATTAAAAAAATGGGATCATTCACTCAGTCTAATTGGTGCTGCTGTGTTTATGCAGACTCTCAGTAGAGAAAGTAGAAAACTTCACGATTCAAATCATGATTCAGGATATATATAGAAGTTGCATAAACCTGAACGCACATTAGTGAAATTAATTCTCCATTGAATGTATATAGTAAGACATGCATGTTTTCAAAATGGCTTAGGAAAAGAAAAAAATACACCAAAACACTACAAAACCAAGAAACCAGAAACTTGAGGAAGTTGCTGCTGTCAGATTCCATGGTACAATTTGGCTGCTCATTCTGGCAGAGGAAAAAACTTCAAATGGGATCCTTGCACTGTGGCAGGGAGGCTACGGTCTGCCTTTGCTTTGGACAGGGTGAGGGTGTCAGCCTTGCCCTAAAATCATATCCAAGACAAACAAACCATCAAAACAGAAACAAACAAGCCCTGTCCAGACTGTGTGCACATGGAATCCATATCCAGATAGTATATTAAAATCAAATTAGTAGAATGCCAGCAAAGTCACCGAAATTAACATGAAAACCAGTGCTGGTGAAAGCAGCCAGACCAAAGCTGACTGACCACAGTTCTCAGCACCAACTACAATGTCGGTGCAGGATTGCCTTCCAGCCCATGGTAACACAGATTATAAAGATGATGATTTCTATTCAAAGAATGACCACCTCCAGAGGTTCATGAGGTTTCCAGTCCTCTGCCACTTCTTTTCCCTTCACCTTGTAACAGGCAGAATTACCCAGTGGAAAAACCCTCCTGCCATCAGATCGACTCACTGTAAGGGAGCAGGAACGTACGCATCTCACTGCTCCAGAGAGCTTCAACCAGGACACTCATCTGCTCTTGGTAAAGAGAGCCAAGCCCTAAGCCCATAAAAGTAAGAGTACTGTGCTTTACGTTTACTTTCAATGGAGGTCAAAGCATCAATTTTTACTCTAAAATAATGTTATCCTCTGCGAATACAAATGCAGCATCAGGATTTTATCTTCAGAGAATAACAGTCACTTTTTTTCTCTTGCACTCTGCAAGTCTGGTATTTCAAGGATCTCTTCCACTTCTCCTATGCTGTTTCCTCCTGTGGCTTCAAGACTCTAATTTAGGAAATAGGAGGCTTCATATGCCACCTCTGCATTAGGCACTTCTTTCTGTATTGCTAGCTATTGCCCCATTTTTACATACACAAAATCGAGCAATATACCTGGAACCCTTCAAGAAGGTATTTTAGTAAATGTCTATTTCTAAGCATGTAAGTAGTAACATAGGGGAATCACTCACACATTTCTTTGTCTTGCTGCATAAATTTCAATTTTATTGTTGTCCTAATTCTGTTTAAAAATAAACAAAAATGTTATCTTTGGTCTTAAAAAATACCATTCATCAAAAAGATCACATTTCAATATGTTAGACTCTGAAATCCAGATCAATCACCATGATGCTAACCACTAAGATTTCAATGCAGTTGTCTTTATTTTACTTCTGTGTAAGTTTAATATCAGTGCTTGAATTATGATACCATTATAAATATACTTGCATGATATTAAGCATTCAAGGTTATTAAACAGAGAGGTAGATGGGGTCCACCACTGTATTCGGACCATGGTGGAACTGGAGTATCTTTCAGAAAGAGGGCCAAGTCTTTGAATTCTTCATGATCTTCCTTTGCTTTAGAAGCAATTGATCCCAGAACAATGCAATAACTCTAAACAACGGGAGGGTCAAATTTTTAATGCTTGTCGGTATCTGTGACAAGGCAACCAATATATATGCACATCACTTTATGTATTTTCCCATGTGTGCTATCAAGCAGCAGCAGACTTGACGAATAACAAGGTGATGTCAGCTGCATTTCTGTGCAAACCATAATCCAGGGATTATGCTGTTATTACTGAGAGCATTTTCAGAGGATGCTTAGGCATAAGGGTGTCTTACAAATAACACAAATGAAAACAAGTGCAAATTCTAAGCAGCATATATACACACACGCAGACTGGGCAGATCCACTTCAGTGTTACAGCCTAACTGTATTTGTCTATTAATATAAAAGAAAAAATATGTTAGTCAATGATAGGTTCAGTTCAGAAAAAAAAAACAAACAAACCTTATTTAAAAGAAAATAATCATAATGGCTGCACAATAGCATTTAATGCAATACATTTCTAGAAGATAATCCCATGAGTTCAAGTCATAAAATACAGAAAAAACAAGATGCAATACCCAATACAGTAAGCTTATACATTAGTATATGTACTGAAGTAGTTTGCAAATTATGATTGTTGCTGTAAACCCCTTTCAGATCAATTCTCTTTACTTTGCAACTCCTTAACTACACAAAATCAAAATGAAAGTTTTGTCTTCTTAAGGACTCAACAGGAAAGGACGTTGTACCAAAAGATCTTGCCACGTAATTACAGCAGAGCAAAATGAATCCTATTTAAAGAGGTTGTTGTAGGAACAAGCACCATGCAAATTATATGATAAATCTATGATGCAATTAGTAGAGATGCAATTACCCAAAGACCTGCAATATGATATTAAAGCATATATTGAAAACTAATGTAGCCTTTGGAAAGAGTTAAACATTTTTTTTTAAAGTGATAACCTTTGGGCTGTACAAACATGTTCTTTGAGTGGCGAAATGTAATAATGGACTATAGGGACACCTTCTGTAAGTAGTATAAAATAGTTCCTAAATCCCTAAATTCTAAAAGCAATTTTACAATTCAAAATGGAAACAAAAACTTATTTCCAATGACCAATTCTACCATGAGGCTTTTGTTAGCTAATTCTTTCAGGAATACTTAGTCTGTGTGTGTGTGTTTCTCCGTCTCTCTAGAGATATATATGATATAAAGCAAGAGTTTCCTGAATTTGTCAGAGGGCAGTTCTAATAGTCAGGAGCCCAGGAGTCTGCATGACAAGGAGCAACTTGCCCAACCCAAGGAGCTTTTTTGAGCGCAATTAATTTACAGTGTTTCATTTTTGTTCAGGTGACGTGGAAAAAATACACAGATAGAACAGCAGCTCTTTGGCCTTCTGGGAGTGCAGCCAACAAAGCAAACAGATGATTGATATTTGTTACTCTTGCTTTCTTTTGGATAACTTTTTAACCCTTATTTTCCTGTGGAAAAACTCCGTAAAATAATCTTCACATGCAGAATCAGAATACATATACACTCCCATGAACAGTCCCTCACACTCCTAGCTTGCTCCATAGCCACCTGCAATCCAGGTGCCAGGTGACTGCATCAGTGTAATGCTGAGTTCGGGCTATAAATCCTTCCTTCCCAAGAGCAGACATGCAGCTGTCTGCACCACGCACAAGCATCCTTGATGTCTCAGGACTAGCTCATCAGTAAGCCAAGAACACTCAGGGATCCAGTGAAGTGTCAGCACAGCCAGGCTTGCCAGGGAAGGGAGCTAACATCACAGGCAGGGTTAACACCTTGCAAGCAGCACAGTGACACTCTGCCTCCAGCTGCAGGCATTCCTTGGACACAGATGCCCCTGAGTGCACAGCCTGACCACGCCTGCTAGCCCCAGGATGACACGTGGTGTGAACACCATGTGAGGTGACAGAGGATAAACTGCTGCTTTGCTAACACCTCTGAGATCTGTTTGAGCACAGGACCTGGCACTTCAGCCTCCTGCTTATTCTAGGCCTACTTGTATACCATGGCTGGGTCATGTCTGGCCTTGCAGTTCTTTGCATCCTTTAAGCAAAGAAGTTTATTTAAGTTACAAAGCCCAGAGCTTCTATAATTATCCTTAAGAGTGCCCGTTCTGTATACATTAAGTTCAGAAATATAAATGGTATCACAGGCTGAACTTGAGTGTGTTTGAACACTTGGTTAATTGGAATACTTGGTTTCTCTCTGCTCTGGATCTCACAGACATGTGGAACTCAACACAGCCGCGTCATCACGTTGTTCATTTCCAGTATGACTTGCCCTCCAATTTCACAAGCTTAACTTCAAAGGTTAAGCTTCTGTCTTTATTGTTAACCTTCACATTCAGTATCGTTCTTTTCTGTTACTTATTAGAGAGAAAACTGGCACAACCGTCTTTCTGCATTCCTTTGGCCCGTACTTGGTATCTCGCATAGCCCTGTCCTTGTCCACCAGCATGCCTTAGTGCTATTACAGAAAATCCAGAATGATTCTCAGCTTTGACAAGGTTGTACTATTATCTGTGTGCTCTACTAGAAATGCATTTAAACATTTCTTTGCCTTCTGAGCAGACATCACATAGTATCACTTATATCAGAATAGCATAAAATGTTATCAGCCTCGCTAATCTAGGACGCAGTACTTCTGCTGTGTAATGTTATGTCTAATAAACGTACAGCCGCCTTATACCAAAGCTTGCAGTTATTTAGTTTTTGAGAGCTGCTTTAGACTGACAATAATAAGCTTGGAAAGAGGTTTTCAACTGTTCCCCAAAGACATTTGACCTGCCAAGATCAAATAAAACTCTGTCATAATATAGGCACAAGAGATTAAACATGTTTTTTAGGTTTAAATCTTTTTTCGGCAGTGACATTGTAATCTGCAAGCCAGAAAGCTATATGAAGACCATACACTGAAATATTCCCAATAGGAAATGAAAGCAAAATGTGCAAAAAACTCACTGAAACCTGTTGCAATCTCAGAGTCGTGAAATGAGTATTTCCCTCAGAAATCAAATCACTAAACAATGGCGGTATGGTTGTTCTGCTTTTTAGTTACAACTGTGCTTCATCACTTCTAAAATTGTAGAACATAAAAAGGAAGGAAGCAGGGGAGGCATTAATGTCTCTGAATGTTTTTGATGGAGTCTTTTTCTGTCCCAAGTGTGGGAGGTGGGAAAACATCTGAACTTTGGGTGCAGTAAGGGCAGCTAATGACACTCAACTGATGTGAAATGTCTTCTACAGGGAAGATGAAAATGTGGCCAGGGCAAACTGTTTTATGGACAGATAGGCAAAAACGTATTGGAAAAAATCCATGGCAGCAGAGTCCTGCTTTAAAAATAGTGCTAGTGGGGTTTAGTTTCCATTTTAGCTTTACCTCCTTCTCCATCCAGAGTTTGTGACTGCAGCAAAATCACTGGGAATACTGACATCAGTGCACAGGAAGGTAAGAGGAGGTTTTCTATACTTTTCCAAAGCATGCTGAGGTGACTAGGAGTTGTCTCCTGGATTCCTGAAACTTCTATGTGTCCCCAATGAGAAGAGGATATTTTTCCACAGAAGTACATATCATACTTCTGCTATATCATAGACATAAATTTGTTGGACAGCAAATTAATACCTCAGTTTCTCTGTCAGCAGCATCAGAAAGGGCTTCAAAGTTTCTCTGAGAGGTACTTTTCTCCTATCTTTTTATGAAGGGCATTGAATGTTATTAGCATGGGCGAGTTTACTCCTCCCATTTGTATTTCTGCACATGTCCCTGTTATCACAAGTTCAGTAGATTATGATAATGATGATTATTATTATTGATTCAAGTAGTTTATAATACTAATCAAGTAGGTGTCTGAATAGTGCAGCTCATAAAATAGTGCTTTATTTTTTTATAAGGAAATGATGTTTATGTGGCTGTGATATTTCTACGAACATGACCCTATCCATCTGTCTTCTGGGTCTCCCCTAATAACACCCAAATCCATTTACCAATTTCAGCTGAGTTTAACAGAAGGATCAGCACCTGGCGTTGAGACAGAGAGAAAGAGATTTACTACTACCGCCCCTGCTGACAGGAAGACAAGCTGCTCTCATCCCTTATCCACTTAGTCCTATTGAGCAGGACAGGCCAGGCTGCTAACCAGCCTACGAGCCCTGCAGGCGGCACATAAGGTCCCTGACCCATCACTGCACATGCTGCCTGGTGCCAGGCTGGCAGGATGGAGGTGGGAGAGGGTGCTGAGGACATTGGGTGGTGATGGGTGATCGGAGGGGTTGTGGGGCCCAAAAAGTGAAGGGTCAGACCTGTGGGTATTAAAGGAGGAGAGAGCATGGGGAACTGGGCAAAACTGAGGGCACACCAGTAATTTTGCACAAAAGCACACAGGGAGAGAGAGACAGCAGGAGCAGGGAGAGGGAACCAGGGGCGTTGCAGGAGGGCCTGCATTGTACAGACAACAGATCAGGAATCCACAGGAATCCTCAATTCCTCTGTTCAGGGTACAAATTATTATAAACAGTCCTGATACGGTATTTGGTGTAAAACTGCTTACACTGGCACCACACCAAAACTGTGGTTTTGCTGGCATTCTCTGAATCCAAGGGTATGCTGACCTTCTATTTCCCAACTTTTCTTTTGTACAAATTCAGATGTACCAATACGCCAGTTTATGGGAAAAAGTTGGTCTTTTCAGTAAAACCAGAAGTTCTAGCAGGAAGGTTAGAAATGACTTCAAAATGACTTCAAAACAAACCTTCTGGACATTGAAACCAAATTTTTTTTATTAAAGAAACATTGAGGATTTTTTCTCAGTTTTTATCTTAGTTTTTTTTTTTTTAAGTTATGATCTTATAAGCCAAGTTCAAAGTTTTTATTCTAAAATTGTTGCTCTTGTCAAAACTGGGAAGCAGCTGCAGGGGAGAGCTTCTGTTCTCAGCTCTGACAATGATTCCTCATGGGACCTAGCCATTTAAATTTCATGCTTTCTCAGTTTAACCCATCCGTAAAATGAATGCAATAAGCAATTTCATGAAGTTTTTGGGAGGCGTCTTCAATGCCTGACAAGTATTTTGATGTCATCCCATGGTTGCTTGCATAAGCAGAGTACGGTTATTGTAAGTGCTTTTTAATTTCTATTTCCCTTTCTAAGCCATATCTTGTTTTCATGTCTTTTTGCTGCAGCTTTGTCACAAAGCACTCTGATTGAATTTGTGCTAGATAAGGACCAGAAATGGGTTTGTATTTTAAAGCATAGATATCATATTATGCATTTTCCAGGGATGTATCTCTTTCTCAATTAACTTTTTCTGGCATCTTACCAGATTCTAGTACTGTAAAATCTAAAGAATCTGGAATCCACATTGTACGTGTATACAAGGTCCATTTAATTAAATTGAAAATATGCTGCATTGACTATTTTTCTCTTAAAAACTAATGCTGCACCACTTCAAGTTTTAACTACATAAAAACCAGCCTTAAGGTAGATTGAAAACAGGTTCATTTTCTACGCAGTGTATTTCAGAGATTATATCCTCAAACATTTTCGTGTGCAATTTCAACTCTGTATTAGCTACTGTAATTGACCCATCTTTATTAAATTAGATTTGAAATAAAAAACAAACCATACAGTATAAGTTAGCCGAACATAGTGTAATTCTGCATCCTGATACCAAGAATAAAATTAATTTTCCTGACATATGCAACACAAAAGCTATCCCTGGCTAATGCTAAATCTGTGACAAATAGAGAAAATATGAAGTTAATGCTGGCATTTTCTCCTCAGTGCTTTTCAATGCATCATCCTTCTAGGAAATTATTCTTCGTTTTCAATGAAAAGCTGATTTCCAGGTGTCTGGGTAAACTGAGATCTAAAACACACAGTGAGAACAACTCTTTGTCTCTCTCCATGAAAGTCAGACTACAGGTTACATTCATGAGTCTTATCAGGACAGAGTCTTTGCCTTTTCAGAGCACAGCTGAAATGAATTAGATTAGAGGACTGTGATTTAAGGTATTAATAAAGTGGTGGGAAACTCTGGAATCTGGGAGTTCTAATCCCTTTGGGAGAAAGGCATACAATGTACTCTACATTATGGTATTTCTTATTAGCTCCTTGCACAATATGCTGCCTTTAATGAATCCTGCCTTAAGTCTCAAAAGTACTAAGGTAAGGACTTATTATGTATTGTACAGTCACCTTAGATAAGGTGCTATACAACTACTTCTGGTTTTATTTGTTCTGCATGGTTGAATATTGAGACAAATGGAGCAAGAACAAGGGAGACCAATACTGCAAATGCCCCTTAGTATCCCTTAGGTACTATTTCCTTCAGTATCAAGACATCAGTGTCTATCTCCAAATTGCCCAGATTGTCAACCAGCATGGTTTCCTTGTTAACATTTCAAATATATCTGGGCTTTCCCCAACAGTAAATCCCACACACATTGTAAGTAACAGTCAAATTACCCGTATTTCCTACCTCAGTTCACTGCATGTTCCACATGTTCTACCAAAACTTTGATAACAATGGGACTTAGGTTTACCATAATTACCAACTCTTTCTTGGTTTTCACTCTGCATCTACACTTCAAGTTTTTTTGGTTCAGAGAGGTTTTTTCTGCTTCTGCAGCATGTAACAAGATACGGTACTACTGCTTTATGCGTTCTAGATCTTGAAGCTTAATAACACCAAATCCTACTCTGACACTCTAAGAAATTGCTCAGAACCATCAGGACATGCTATAACACAACACATTTATGTTCACACTTGAAGGACTTAGAGATGGGTACCTGCATGAAAAATTCAAGTCTTCAGTGCTCTGCTTACCTCTACAAGAACCTTCCCTTCACTTAAGCAGAGATCCACGCTACTGCAACTATACTGTTCCAGTGCACAAACCATATCATCTCCCAGACTGTGGGCGAGATGAATGTCTGTACTGGCCTGTGCATGCCTAACTCTAAATGTTTCACCAAAACATCTCTTAGGCAAATCAATTTTTGCTGCTGGCCATATACATAGCTGCAGAGGTCATGACTGTGCTGTGCAGCTCGGTTCCTTCCAGAGTTAAACCACAGTTTAGGATTTCACACATAAGGGGCTCTCTGCATTTCAGGGAAGAAAGCATACTGTAAGCACACTTCACCACTCACCAAATGGCAGACTTGATGTCAGAATCATCTTCTTACTTTTATTTAGAAGCCTAAAGCTGTGGGGTAGACCAAAGTGCTCTATAGCTAAAGTACTGAAGTACTGGGATGTAAATTAACCAAATTAAAGACCATGCAAGGTACAAATTGGAGTAGAGATCTGAAGACAACTTCCAAGCAAATGCTTTAACCACCAGGCTATCGAGCATTTGAAGGAATCTTATCTCTCCTGTTGAAGCTGTTGTGATAGTGGAGCAAATGAGAACTCTGTGAATAATTGATTTGGGATGGTTTGCTCAACTGAAAAACCACCAGACTAAAGTGAGATAATTACCTATTTTTGCATAGATACTTAAATATCCACTAGAGCAGGAGCTTGAACATAACCATCCTTTATTTCAGACAGATCTCTCTGCTGACTGAGCTGTTTGACAGAAGTGCAAATGAACCACATGCTCCTTCCCTTCCTCCTATTCCAGCTGCACTTTATGTGTGAAAGGTCTGGACACCCACCTACTTGCAGTAAAGGATTCATGGCTGTAAATGCCAAGAAGTGACAGAGGCACCTTCCTTGAGAGCTAGCTGCCTAAGCCTCTTTGAGAGAGGGTAGGAGGATAGACTTCCTGCATCCTCAGCATCTCTGATCAGCCCCTTGCTTAGTGTCCCAGCTTAATGTTCCTGTCCTTTCCTCACACACTGGGCAGATTTCTCTAGCTGCCTATGTCAGGACTTCAAATTATGCCATTCAGGACAATGGTTAAAAGATGGGCACCACAACACAAACCCAACAAGCTTGATGTTGCCCTCAGAGGCTCCTCAGCAGTGCAAATTTCTGAATCCATTTTGTTTGGGTTATAAGGGTTGCAGCATACAAATAAGAAAACTTTGACTACTTCCAGACATATTTGAGACTCATACTGAACAAAGGTAAATTTGTTAGATTGAATAATAGTAACATATGGCTCCAATGCTCCATTTTGGTTAAGCATTTTTAAATAACAATACTTTATTACCTAATGGACACTGAGATTACAGAATTACTATCTACTCATAACATTATTTTGCAACATTTGCATTTAAACCACCCCTGGCTAATTAAATTCCTATGAGGGGGCAAGGGGAGGAAATAAAAATTAGACTAACAAATCAAGATAACCTGTTCTTTAACAGTCATCATTTTCCCATGTCAGACAAATTTTCTGACCTACGTCATGGACCTGTTATAGAGCTTACAAACTCTTAATCAAAACCAAAAGGACTTGTGTGATATCAAGATGAAAATCAGGCTGAAGATAAAGTAATGCCCATGTTGCTATTGCTTTTAGTTAAAAAAAAAGACTAATTATCCAGAATTAATTGTAACAGGTGTTACAAACAGAAAATGTATTCACTATTAATTGATGTATTTTTGCCCTGAATCATGAAAAGTGCATATTTATAACGCCATATGACATTTGCTATCCATCATTTTTATTGCAGACTGTTTCACACACACTCAGCAGATCCAGCAATGTGTAAGCCACAGTCACTGCCTCTACACACACTTGTGAGGATCAGCTGGAGAGCATGAGAATACTGCAGGGTCTCTGAGCCACCAACTTCCATCCACACACAGACCCACAGTCAGTCTACAGACTGCCTGCAAGCTGCCCATCTGAGGCTACCTGGCACCCAACTCACCACAAGATCTGTCATTTTCCAGAGGAATTTCCAGTTACACATCTGCCCTACAGAGCTTGCTTTCACTTGCTCTCAGTCTAGTCTTGAAAATGGTTACAGCTACCCACACAAACTAACCTAGAACACCTTAGAGAAAGATAGTCAGGAAAATGTGATGGTATGATGTTTGCTTCTGCGAGGACAGAATGGCACACAGCCATCTACATGCACTCAGTGCCACGTCACTGGAGTAGGGATCCAATGCAGGTGTACACAAGAGTCCACTTGCCTTCACCAGAGTGTAGGAGCAGGGCCTGGGCCCACGACAGTTTTGGGTTGGTAAGTAGATCAGAGTGAATAAATGATTTAAGAGAGATGGGTAAAGCAAAAAAATCCACCACTTTGAGACAAAACCTTCTATATTCATCCAGCAAATGAAGCAAAAATGTCTTTCAGGTGATGCAATTCATTTCCAAGGTTGGGGAAAGCTAACCGTTGGGGGTTTTTCCGTAGCAGTAAATCCATGCACATTACTGAACAGAACACAGCTGAGTGATGAAATTTTGTTCCTAAAATATACCAGGCTGCAGAATTTCAATGCTTTCATAAAACTCTTATTTTTCTATATAAAACAAATTGCTGAATTCTAGACAAATTTATAAATAATTTCAAGGCACCTGAAATCTATGAATTTTACAAACAAATACCAGCGATGGTGGACATGTCCCATGCACTAAACCAGAGGAACCTAAAAGTGTTAAGAACCTCCCAGAAGGCATTTGTTTCTGTACAGACTCAGGTCACTACAGTGGCAGTCTGAAACTTAAGTCCTTGTGGATGAACTGTGTTCCAGTGCACACAAAGATCCAGTTCCCCCTCCAGTATATGTGACAAATACCTACGTGGCCTACTGGAAAAATCAAACAAGGGCTTGCTTGGGCAGTGAGACTCATGACTAGAGTTTCCAAAGTTTTTATAACTAAGTTCAACCAACGTGTGTATTTTTATCGCTTTCTGATAAAATGGTGTGATCGTATTACTGTGATATTTAATGTTGTTGTTTTTTTAAAAGGTACAAAAACTCTGATTTTCTAGCAAAAAAAAATGTTTTCAAATATGAAGAGATATAAAATGAGACCTTATCCCTTATTCATGAGAGACAGATGTTATTTTTGGCTGCAGAGTTTAATGAATACCATATTATGCTCTTTTTAACCTTACACCAGAAATAACATACTTCTAGTATTCATGAACTTCAAGCCATTATCAGTAAAAGCTTCTATTAACATCCAGAACTCTTCTCAGTTCTCACTGCAAAAGCTTTGAGCTGTCAGCTACAGTCCCTATTATGGAAGGATTATTTTTTTTTTTACCCATCAAAAGATATTCGTGCATAAGATATAATCCTTAGCAGTCAGCTAGCTGAGGTTGAAAACACTGCAATATTTTCCTATTGTCTTCTTTACAGTATTGAATTTACACATTTGATGCCTTACAGTATTCTTGTTTTCTGGTGTTATAAAACCAAAAAAACCTGCACTCTTCTAAAAATGTTGTTATACTTCTGTTTATTTTCACTGATTTGGAGAAAGGCCTGACAGTAAGTATGAGCTGAAACTAATTACCTTCAGGACAAAATCTCCAAGCTGAACTGGGATGCTGACAAAAACGCAACCAGAAAATGAATAAAATGCTTCTTGAGAAGCAGAGATCAGTTTCACCAGCCAGTGACTACAATGAAAAATAAAACCCTGCATAAAGACAGTTATTATTAGCATTTCATTTTTGTATGGATAACTTTCTCCATAGAGTAAAGCTTGTGGCTCATTCAAACTGCTTATTTAAGCCAACTATAAAAGATTTTGCAATACCTGCATGGCAACTGTGGCAGTGTATGCAATGGGATTTTTCCCACTGCATCTAATACAATGGCTTGAAACAAATTAGGCTGTTCTAAGAAAGACCCTTGAAATCTGAAGTCTTGAGCATCTGTCTCATCTTCCTATATGAGAGTATGGCAGGATCTCTCCCAACCAGGTTCACAAAACCATCCTGAGGTGACGGTTCCTGGGCCTGAAGTGCAAAAGAAGAAAGCTCAGGAGCTAGGACTTGGAGAAGGTAAAATACCTTTACAGCCTACCACAGGCTCAGGCTGTGAAAACAGGTTCCCTTTGAGAGTAGGTGTAAAAGTATCCAAACTACCACCTATGTTCTTATGGCCACAAGGAACCATTCTAGCAATTGAAGATCTCAAAACACTTCTTTCAGCTACAGCAGCCAGCTGTCTTAGGCTCTACATAGGAACTCACCAACCAGACTGCTGAAGTCAAAAGCTGATCCCAAAAGTTTTACTAAGGAACTATCAAGCTGATTGGAGACAACAAGGAGCAAGAACACAAGGTTAAACCAAAACAACAAACTTGTGAGCAGACCATGCCTTATATTGCACAACTGGACTGAGGGAAAACAGAGCAGCACCTCCATGGTAGCAGGGGAAGACAAATTTCTGGCACTCAAGTTCATCTCATGATTAGCCAGGCTACAACACCAGTCAGCAAGTCACAAAGCAAAGCAAACATGACCAGAGCAGACCACATGTCATTACTGTTCCCACAGAAGCTGACACTCTGTGTTGAGGTAACAAAAAATTGCTCAACATGATTCTTCCCAGGACAAAAGGAGCCTCTAGCTCTGTGGAGCACACCCAGTGACAAGAGCCATCTGCAAAGACCCACAGCAGTCCACACGTGATAACTTCAGTTCACACAGGCACCACAAGTGCAGGGTGTGCCACATTTCTCCTGAGCACCTTACTGATCCTTCACTTTTTTCTGAAAAAAAAGAGTGGCCATGACTCAAGACAAAAGTTCTTCCATCTCTGTACCTTCTCTCTGATGGTAGCCTGGTAATCTAACAAAATAAATGACACCAGTAATGTCACTAATTATTAGCAGTTGCCATATTGTCAGTGGGAAAAGGGAGTCAAATGTGAAGTCTGTCTTACCCTTAAGGAGTCCATGTACTTAGTATAATTGACTGCCAAAAGAACATATCCCTGAATGCAGAAGTGAAACCCAGCAAGAGAAAGTAATATATTATTGGCAGTAACAAATAGAGCTCACTGATTAAAGCTGTAGTAAAGTGATTTTAATGCACCTGAACAGAAGACAATTTATGGTGTTTAGACTACACCAGGGCTGGCATTGACAAATACTCTGAGCAGGCCAAAAAAACACTCAAAACTTTTGGGTAAATTTAAATATGTCTGCACATGCACATGTATAACTGTGAATGTTTTATTATAATTCCTTCCTTTCCTTTTTAATATTTCATACACAGTATAATTCATCCTCCTGCCCGCTGACCTGGAAATTTAAATAACAAAATGCCTCAAAATGCTTTGAAGTTGTAGATGCCAATGAAAAGTGCTCATAAAATGCCTTCAACTTTTATTATTGTTTGTACTCTTTTATCTAAAAAATCATCAAATTGCTTTTTTTTCAGATGTCTTGAGACTTCCTTGTGTTTCCTGCACTCAGCTGCTGATGGCCAAGTTTTATCTGAGAAAAACCTTTTACAGTTCCATTAAAATTAGATAAAAGTCAGAAACATAGGGTTAGGGTATGCTGATGCAGAAAGGTTTTAATCTCGTAAAAGGGAAAACCAACAGATTTCTGTGGGACAACACTGCCAAGAAAGCAAGATACTGAACAGGGAACAGCAGTATTGTTACTTTACAGTGCTGATTTGCATTAAACAAGCATTTGTCCCCCAGGTTTTTTTTTTCCTATTAAATATTTTCCTTTTTATCCAAATGTTCAGAATGTTTGGGGGGGAAATGCAAGGTGTGGAAGCCAAAATACCGTCTGGACAGCTGTCACTTCCTCAAACCATTTGATCATACTGTCTCCACTTAGGCAGACCTGGGATAAAATTCTCCCCTGGTTGACTGAGCTGATGCAAGGATTAATCTATCAGTATTTTAAGTATTTTCAAAAGGACAAGCTCCATACAGACTACAGTCCTGCAGAAATCCCATTCCTGGGCCTGTAGCTTTTATTCCTTGGGTTATATTACGTAAATAGTCTAATAGAGGTGCTCTGCAATCTCAGATGACTGCATATCAGCAAGCTCTGTAGTGTGATAGCAATACTTTGTTATAAACCACTGGGAGCCCTATGTCATGGAGACCAGGCTGTAACAGATGGGAGAACAGCTTCAGGACAGACAGGTTCTGCACATAGTTAAGCACTCAATTCTCAGTCATTTCAGGAAAATGGGGATTATGTCTACATGGTGTAGAAGAGAATGAGGTAGAGAATTCCAAGTTAGAGCCAAACATACTAGCATGTACCCACAGAATGGGGAAAAGCTGTGCGGAAAATGTATCTTGGACCCTCAAACCAGACACCTCCTCAGCACAGCACAAGCCTGGTACTAATTAGGCAGGCTGGGAGGCTCACAGCTAAAACACACTGCACCAGGGCAGCCATGTTGCTTCTGATTGCAAAGTTTCCTTAGGTGCTGGATACTTATTTCACTGCCTGAAGCACACAGAAGCTTCTACAAATGCTTCCTAGCATCTCTAAGCAGATGCACATAACTAGGTTTTAACCCAGGAGTAGTTCCAGAGCCTTCACTAATGCCACTCCTTGAACTTTAAGTCACTCAGATAGTCAAGTGTTTTGCTGATACAAAACAGCTGGGGCCATACCAGATGCAGGAAGGAGAGGTAAGGATGGAAGACACTAGACAAAAAGGGAAAAGACAGGATCTGACAGGAACTGGGAAATGTGTAACTCAGCCACCTGCATCTTTGCAGAAGTATTTCTTAAGCCCAGAATCTTTCCTTGATGGATGGACAGTTATTCTAGCTGGAAATGCATCCCACAACAGCAGCTTCATACCCTCCCTTGGCAGCTGTCTTTTTTGTTCCACTCTTCTAAGAAACCCTCTCTGCTCAATTTATATTTTCATTCCTGCTCTGCTCATAGCTACATCCTTCTGGATTAACATGAACAATGATGCTGCTTCTCCTTGTGAGACTGTTTTGATGTGAGATATTCAGGTCCCATGTTCCCATCCATCATCTCTGAATTACATATTCTTACTTCTTTCCACATAGGTCTTCACTTCCAAAACATTTATCACATTAGCTGCTCTTCTTTGATATCTCTCCAGCTTAGATGGGGCTTTTTAAAAATATGTTGCCCACAATGGAACACAGCACTACTAATTATGTTTTAACTACAGCAAACTAAGATATAATACCCTTGGTAGTTCAATGAAATACAATAGTAGATATTTTTCTCATTAGCGCTGCACTGTTTACCAACTTAAATCACCATTGATAATAATCCCCAGGTACTTCTGCATGGGTTAAATACATGCCCTAAAAGATTTCCCGTATTCTATATTTATTCTTTCTTATGTGAAACATGCTATGTTTGCATTTGAAACTTTACTTGATTGACTTCAGTCTTTTTCTACAGTTATCCCCCACACAGTATTTTTCAGCCCTATTCTCCAAAACATTTATGACTCTTCTCAGACTACTTTTATGAAAAGTTAATAATGAATGCTCTGAGAAACACTGAATCCCCCTCAACTATGCTCCTCATACATCAGCATGTCCTGGCAATGAATAAATAGCAATTATTAATTATATTTGTTTAAACTAACCTTAGCTGGAAAATTCTAGAGTCTCACTGTGGCAGCTACACCTCCACCACATTCCTGAGCTTTTCAAAGGAAAATTTAACACAAGTAAGAAAGTAGTATGGGCACGGCACTTCTTTCCTTCATTAATATAACCACCAAACACATAATTTAACTTGTCATGAGTCATTCGTAACAAACCCACATTACCTTCTCTTCATTGTCTTCTTTTCCTGTGTTAAGGTTTCCCTCTGGTCTCTGTGACTGTAGTATTTAAGGACAAGTGGATGAGAAATAACACCTATGACATTTCTTTCTTCTTCCAAGACAACAAGAAGTGTATTAATTAACCCAACGTAGTTGTCCATCTTTTGATCCCTTTCAGTACCTGAGCTAGAGTGTGCAAAGCTACTCCCGTATCTCTACACTGCACTCCAGTCTGGAACACATGCAGGGAAGCTCTTGTTATCCTTAAGTGCAGATGCAGAACACAGAATAAAGCAGATTTCTTGCACTTACTAATGGTGAACTGAACATCCCATAACAGTAGGGGGAAAAAGACATCCCCCTTTACACATCAAATACTGTATGTAAAGAAAAATAAGACTACAATTAAACACACCTCCAGCTCCTCTCTCCTCCCATTACAACCACCACCAAGTTAAAAGTCTCCACAAAATGAGAAACTTTTGGAAAGCATTGATAGTGTTCATTCTGTATCTGCCAGCAGAGGGGTCCAGCAGAAGGCAAACCTCAGAGAGCAGCAGCTTCTGAAGCACTTGTTGTGTTCATCAATTTTCATTTATTTCTGGCAGAGAAGGCTAACTATGAAACCATACTTAAGAAATGGGAACAGTTCTGCACGCCACATAAAAATGAAACATATGAGAGATGTCCACTTAAATAGAGTGCAGAAAGAAGGCCAACCTGTAGAAGAGTTTGGAGGTGATGCAAACCTGAAGAACAAATTTCTCATACAGACAAATGAAGAGGAGGAAGGATAACAAGCTGGGTCCATAACACAAACCAGATTGTCACTAGGATCAAAGTAAAAAAAAAAACAAACTCTTGTAGACGTGACTGAAACCTTTGATAAACAACCCTTAAAAAAGCAGTTGTGATTTGCAATGTGAATGAAACCATACGCTCTGGAATGAGGTGGATGTGGCTATTGTACAACAGACATGACAGACAATCAAAGACACTATAACCAAACAGAGTCTGTACATCAAATTAGATGGGTATGCTTGGGCTTCACTGTGATAGAAAACAAAGTCACTAATGAGCAACACAGCCTCACCAAGGTTTATAGTTTTCCAGACCAGACAGGCATATGCTACTAAAGATTAGGCAACAAGCTGCTCACATCTTCAAAGAAAGCAAGCACCAAGATTCTTGTTTTGTCCAAGAAGATGTCAGACAGGCAGAACATTGGCCATTAGAGACAAGAGTGCCTCAGGATACTCTGACAAATTAACTCCTTGTTTTTGAAAACCAGCAGTGCTGGTAGTGAAGGCACCAGCCACTTACATACACGCAAGCTGCCATCAGATCTGGTAAGAATCTAACTAAGCCTGTTACAGAATACTGCTTATAAACACCAGTAAGAGTGCAAAAGACTGAATTAATCCAGTACAATGGTCTGACAATGCCATCCAAGGGCTGCATCAAGACTACATTTGCTAAAAAACAAATATGAGAGTGGGACCAGAAATCAGTAAGCCAAAAAGGAAATACTGGAAGTAATTAATAGTCAGCTGATGGATGACATTATGGACTATTCAAACCACACCTCTTTAGAAATCTTTGAAAAGAAGAGTCTTTGGGATCAACGAATAATTGAAACTATGCCAGAACACATAACTTCCTTAAACATGCTTTGAACAGCAGGATGATGGACCTCTGGACATTACAGTGTCAGGAGAACCCCCTGAAACACCTCATATGTTACTCTTTCTTTCCTGTTGCCACCTCTTCCGTGCCTACCCCCCTCTTGCCTACGATCTCCTTCACATCTTGTTTCCCTTTGCTATGTTGTTTTTTAGCCACTTGCCTCAGAAGAATCCAGTTTAGATAGTCCACAGTGTGTCTTATGAAGCACTGGTGTGATCCAGCGTTTTCAGAGGAAGCTAAAAGCAGTGTTCAGTGAAGAGGCTGATGCTATTAAGTTTGCCAAGTTTTGTAGTACCTGTAGCTTTTTTCTGTGAGAATCAAAAACTCAGTCTTTGTTTGCTATTTCTACTACTCTTTTCTGAATCCTTGGTCTTCTTATCTTGCTTTGCTTTCAGAAACAGAATCAGATTTTAATGACAGCAGCAACATCAGGTCCAGCCACAGGTCCCAACTCATGCCTTCTTTTTCCCAAAATGGAAAGGTATTAACTGTTGCATCTGAAAGACTGTCCAGGGAAAACTCCTGTTCAACAAATTAAACCCTCCGCAGTTTCAGGGAAAAATAATCTCATTGAAACAAATCTTTCTTTAACTTTACAAATGATCTAGCTGTCTCCTTTTTCTCCTATATCTTTTAAAGTTAAAAAGGTTTTGAGAGGCTCTAAGCAAATTGAAATCTCTGTACTCAAATCCTTCAGAACACTATCTGTAGTGCCAGGGCAATCACTTGTGTGTCTCCAGGTCCATTGGTTCCCTCATCAGAATTAAAACAGCATAGGACATTGCAATGAATAATTGAAGAAGTTATTAAGAAGTTACATTCTTAGTTCGGTCTTAAGTATTTGCTATTGCTTTTTACTAATGCACTTACTCAGGTGTGCACCCTATACTAGTATCCCTATAGTATCCTCAGGCCTAGGCTTCACGGACTTCAGGCATCTGTGCCCTCGCCAATGAAATACAGAACTGCTGTTGATCCACACTGTTATGGCCTGCAGTGAAGCGTAGCACCAGTTATGCCAGCTCAGTCCAGCTACCCCAGGATGATGCTGCTCCTGACTGCATCCCTGTTGCTGCATCCCTGACTTTCAGCAGCACCACACTGACATGCTAGAGCTGGTTCACATGAACCCATTGCTGTACCTCAGCAATTATGTTCCATCTGCTTCTGTCCCAGGTTTGGCTCTTGGATGTCTCTGCAGTAGCTGCAGATCTCTGCAGGGCAGTATGAACATTATGTATGAAGCTCTTGACAGAGACAGAAGCTCTAAAGCCAGACACCTGGCATTACCCAGAGCTAGCTGAAGCCATACTGATAAAAAATCTTATCCTTTGCAAACACAGGTGAGGAGAAAATGTGGGTGTTTACTGCCTGGATCATCATGGTTTCTACAAACACAGCTCAGTTTTGCTATGCCTCTTCTGTGAATAAGTTGGATTTTTTTGTAATCAGAGACTGATTGTCCAAGGCTGTTCTCATTTTATCTTACCCTTTAGTTCTGATTCTGTATTCTTTTGTGATGGTTTTACTCCCTGTAATGAAGGGAACTACTGAGAGAGGTAGAGTGCAGAATCCTTATCTCCCTTCTATTGTAAAATTGTATTTCAAAGCATTCACTGATTTCTGACTATTAGAACAAGAGAAGTTTTAATTTCTACTGCCCTGTCATCTTCTTTTGCCATTATCATCACAAAAAATAAAGTTAAAAGGCTTACTTTCTACCTACTCCAAAACCATCTGGAATTAGGTCTCAGTATCTCAAAACTACAGCACATTTTAAGGAACTGTGTCCAGTTCTGGGCCCCTCAGTTCAAGAAGGACAGGGAACTGCTGGAGAGAGTCCAGCGCAGAGCCACAAAGATGATGAAGGGAATGGAGCACCTCCCTTATGAGGAAAGGCTGAGGGAGCTGGGTCTCTTTAGCTTGGAAAAGAGGAGACTGAGGGGTGACCTAATNGGCTTTCAGTTTTCTGGAATACAAGTGACTTTTTGCTGTAACGTATACTGGCTCCATCTTAAAACTGCACTTTCTGACAGACAGGGCTGAAAGTTAATATACAAAAACATCTCCATAAATGACTGTATTGCTTTATTACATACATCTTCTAAAGAAATAAAGTATAAATGTTGTAGCCAAGTTATGTTCTGAATTTCCCTCCAAAATATCTCATCTACTGCCATGGATCAGTAGTCCTGAGGTTGTTACTGATGGTTTTATGTTTGTTTCTGAAGACCGGAATGAATATAGATCCTAACCAAAACCTCAGTGAAGTTAATGAGAATCTTTCCTTTTCTGCAGTATTTCTGGAGAAGTGGCATTACTGAGGCTCTCATGCTAAAATTTCATCTTTACACAATAGGCCAACATCAAATCTACTGCAAATTAGTACAATTCTCATGACTTTTTCTTGGCAACAAAGATTTAAAGCATTCCTTAACATCAGAGTAACCACTGAATGTGTGATGCTAGGGTGTCAGCAAATATCTTTATAGTTGCTGAGTTTCCACAAACTTGTGAGACCCACGTTTTCTAAACTTGTAAATCCTACATCTTTTGCAAATAAAAAAAAACAAGGTAAACTACAGTTCAAGAAAAAATATTAGCAAAGTAGTTTATGCAACTGTTTCTATGATGCACTTCAACCTACTGAAGCAAGGTTTAGATAGCTATCACTGTGCAACTTCAGGAAATCATTCTAAATGGCAACTCAATAAATATATTGTGTTATGAGTCGTACCGCAAACTCTAAACTATCAGAAGTTTGGGTTTTAAATGCAAAGCACTCCTCTGATGCTTTACACATTAATGAGTAATAGCATCTCTAAATAAATAATTCTCCAGATGTTACATAAAGAGTAATTGGTCTAACATGGGAGATGGATGAGTGAGTGAAGAGTTCAGACTCTGCATGGAACATGACAGAGACAAGTATACATATTGTGCAACCTAAAAAAAATGTTACCTGTTTAGTGAGGCATTTTAAATAAAAAATCAGTAAAAGTCACAGGAATTTCTGGAATGTCCTTCAAACTGGCTGAAAACAAAATCATCATTCTATTCTCCATTTTCTATCATCTGTGTTACAACTGGACTCACTGTTGTAGCAGAGACAAAAAGACCAACAGGAAAGATATTAAAGATACTAATTTTGGAAAACAGCAGAATCATTTTAAGTTTTAATCATGAGTCCTTACGTAGTTACTTCATTGGTATGCTGACAGTCAGGAGAGCAGAATGAAGATACCACCTTCACTTCTTGGTCATCTTTGTTTCATGCTGTATATTTATATCACGGCATTCATTCAGGGCTTCCGCTGACTGCTTGAAGTGGTCAGGAAAGAATTACTTTCCTCTTTATTATAAAATTTGACACCTATATTCTTTTCCCTTCATTTTTATGAACACTGGAGATCAGTTGCATAAAAAAAATAATATAGAACAAGGCATTTGAATATTCTAGTGTTACTGATGTTATTCTCTTACCAGATCTAAATTTGGTACAGGGTGTGTGCTTTGTGGTCTCTGATAGATGAAGGCACACGGAGTAAAAGTTCTTCTGGACTAACCACCTCAGATGTGGTTCCTCAGCCCTGCTGAAGACAGGATTCAATGACGCAACCAGTCTCTTTTGTCCATCCTGCATTAATATGCTCCCGTGTCTCAGGATAATGAAAGACTATATTATATGCTGACTTCATTATGGTCAAACAATGTTGTTCAACTAAAGAAAATCTTTAATTTCACAATTCTACTGAACAGGGGTGGGGCAGCACTGAAATGAAACCCTGAAGGATATATCCCTTAGAGCTATTCCTCCTCTCCTGTGAAGGGAGAGCATGTGAGGCTGATCCAGTTCACTCTGTGAAGCACCCTCTGTCCTTCACAGATATGCCTAGCCTCTGGGGAGACCAAGCATCGAGGGCGCCTCAGAAGCAACCAGAGAACCAAGCCAACAAGCTTCTGCTCAAGGTGCATAAGATCCTCCCAGGCTTTTTCCTAATACCTTTTTACAGCTTGGTAAATGACTAAGGAAAATATGTGGTTCCCTCAGTGAGTCCCCAAGTTATTCATCAGCCTGAAGTTTGCACAGCAGACATGGAAAGAAAGTGGAATTGTCAGAGAAGAGCAAACACAAGGAAGATACTACTACTTTCTTCTATATTTGTGTCTTATATGTCTTTGGAGAACTAAAGACAGAGAAGATATAAGGCAGTGAAGAACAATCTCCAACCCATCTCTTACCTCTCCTTCTCATTAAAGAATTAAAATGTTAATTACTCACTGGATGGAAAGGAATCTTTAATTTGGATTAAAAATGGCTTAGAGTACAAGGAGTGACACAAAAAAGGATTAACAGTGGATACCCCATGAATCTTAACATTTACAGAGGCATAAATGGGTGCACAGTCTATTCTGAACACATGCTCTGAAGTTCTAACAGTGCAAGGACCAAAGAAGAGCACTGCCAAGGTAGAAAGACTGGAACGTGGAACAATCTCCTTCTGGTCCATCAAGCCTGAGAAAGCAAAGTAAGCCTTATAAGGAAGCTGGCAACCAAAGAAGTGCTGAATGAAAACCAATGGTGGTAAATGCAATATTATGCAAAATAGGGGAAAGAGTTAAATGTAGTAAAAATAGTCTCAAAAAAGCCTAGTGGCCCTACTGCAAAGCAGAGCCTGGTGGTGCAAAAACCATTCTGAATAATTAGGTCTAGTAAATAAGCAGCATTTATTAGACTTATAAAAGTACTCTGCTGGTGTAGCTATACAGCATTTTTGAAACACAGTAGTCTGAGCACATCTGGATATGCATTGCATTGTCCAGTGGAGCTATAATCTGAAAATCGTTGTGCTGAGCTTCATAAATAGTATTCACCCAACTGAAGAAAATATATTGGGAGGCACATTAGGACCATGGGAAATAAATAAGAGGAGTTAGAGATGTGCACGTGCCTCATTGGCATCACAGAGACATGGTGGGATGGGTCCTATGACTGGAGTGTTGTGGTGGAGGGATACAGGCTCTTTAGGAAGAACAGGCAGGGGAGACAAGGAGGGGGCATCACCCTCTACGTCAGTGACCAGCTGGAATGCACAGAGCTCCACATAGGCATGGATGAGGAGCTGACAGAGTTTATGGGTCAGGACTAAAGGGAGGGCATGAACAGGTGACATTATAGTGGGGGTCTGGTAAAGGCCACCTGACCAGGAAGAGCAAGCAGATGAGACCCTCCATAGGCAGACAGGTGCAGCCTCGTGATCACAGGCTTTAGTCTTCATGGGGAACTTTAACCACCCTGGTATCTGTTGGACAGACAACACAGCAGGGCATAAGCAAACCAGGTTTCTGGAGTATGTTGATGATCACTTCCTTCCAAGTCACAGAGGAGCCAACAAGGAGAGGTGTTGTGCTGGACCTTGTTCTCACCAAAAAGGAAAGGCTGGGGGGGAATGTGAAACTTGTACTGCAGTGACCATGAAATGGTGGAGTTAAAGATCTTCAGGGCAGTGAGGAGGCTGCATAGCAAACTCAGTACCCTGGACTTCAGAAGAGTGGACTTTGACCTCTTCAGGGATCTGCTCAATGAAGTACCATGGGACAAGGCCCTGAAGGCAAAGGGGGACCAAGAAAACTGGTTAATATTCAAGGATCACTTTCTCCAAGCTCAGAGCGATACATCCCAACAAAGAAGAAGGCAGGCAAAAATGCCAGGAGACCTGCACAGATGAACAAGAAACTCCTGGACAAACTCAAACACAAAAAGGAAGCCTACAGAGGGTGGAAGCAAGGACAGGTAGCCTGGGATGAATACAGAGTGACTGTCCAAGCAGAGAGGGATCAGGTTAGGAACACTGAAGCCCTGACAGAATTAAATGTGTCCAGGGATGTCAAGGGCATCAAGAAATGCTTCTATAGGTACATCAGGGATAAAAGGAAGACTAGGGAAAATGTGGGCCCTCATCAGAAGGAAACGGGAGACCTGGTTACCCAGGATATGGAGAAAACTGAGGTATTCAATAACTTCTTTACCTCAGTCTTCACTGGCAAGTGCTCAAGCCACACTGCCCATAGCACAGAAGGCAAAGGCAGTGACTGGGAGAATGAAGAACCACCCACTGTGGGAGAAGATCAGGTTCAAGACCATCTAAGGAACCTCAAAGTGTACAAGTCCATGGGACCTGATAAGATGCATCCGTGGGTCCTGAGGGAACTGGCAGATGAAATAGCTAAGTCACTGTCCATCATATTTGAGAAGTTTGGCGGTCCAGGGAAGTTCCTGCAGACTGGAAAAGGGGAAACATAACCCCCATTTTTAAAAAGGGAAAAAAGCAAGACCCGGGGAACTACAGTCCAGTCAGTCTCTGCTCTGTGCCTGTCAAGATCCTGGAGCATAGCCTCCTGGAGATTCTGCTGAGGCACATGGAAAGTAAGGAGGTGACTGGTGATAGCCAACACGTCTTTAGTAAGGGCAAATCTTGCCTGACAAATTTGGTGGCCTTGTGTGGTGGAGTCACAGCATTGGTGGATAAAGGAAGGGAAACTGACATTGTCTACCTAGACTCGTCCAAAGCATTTGACATTGTCCCACACAACATTCCTGTCTCCAAATTGGAGAGACATGAATTTCACAGTTGGACCACACAGTGAATAAGGTACTGGCTGGATGATCGCACTCAAAGTGTTGTGGTCAACAGCTCAAT
This sequence comes from Syrrhaptes paradoxus, assembly GCA_013400615.1. Classification (NCBI taxonomy): domain Eukaryota; kingdom Metazoa; phylum Chordata; class Aves; order Pterocliformes; family Pteroclidae; genus Syrrhaptes; species Syrrhaptes paradoxus. The sequence continues at coordinate 28,224 of VZTO01027053.1, forward strand.
GTCTAAGTTGAGACCAGTAACGAGTGGCATTCCTCTAGGGTCAGTATTGAGACCAGCGTTGTTTGACAACTGTGTCAGAGACATGGACAGTGGGATTGAGTGCACCCTCAGCAAGTTTGCCAAGGACACCAAGCTGTGTGGTGCAGTCAACAGCTGGAGAAAAAGGGTGCCATCCAGAGGGACCTTGAGAGGCTGGAGAGGTGGGCCCATGCAAACCTCATGAAGTTCAGTAAGGCCAATTGCAAGGTCCTGCATGTGGGCCAAGGCAATCCCAAGCACAAATACAGACTTGGAGGAGAATGGATTGAGAGCAGCCCTGAGGAGAAGGACTTGGAGGTGTTGGGAGATGAGAAGCTCAACATGACCCAGCAATGTGCACTTGCAGCCCAGAAAGCCAACCATATCTTGGGCTGCATCAAAAGAAGCATGATCAGCAGGTCAAAGGAGGTGATTCTGCACCTCTACTCTTCTCTCGTGAGACCCCACCTGGAGTTCTGTATCCAGTTCTGGTGTCCTCAGTCCAGGAAACACATGGACTTGAAGCAAGTTCAAGGGAGGGCCATGAAGATGATCAGAGGGCTGGAGCACTTCCCGTACGAGGACAGGCTGAGAGAGTTGGAGATGTTTAGCCTGGAGAAGAAAAGGCCGTGGGGAGACCTAATAGCAGCCTTCCAGTACACAAAGGGGGCCTACAGGAGAGATGAGGAAGGACTCCATAGCAGGGAGTGCAGTGATAGGACGAGGGGTAAGTTTTAAGCTGAAAGAGGGTAGATTTAGACTGGATATTAGCATGTAATTTTTTACTGTGAGGGTGGTGCATCACTGGAACAGGTTGCCCAGAGAAGTTGTGGATGCCCCATCCCTGGAGGTGTTCAAGGCCAGGATGGATGAGGCTTTGAGCAACCTGGTCTAGTGGAAGGTGTCCTTGCTAATGGCAGGGGGGTTGGAACTAGACAATCTTTAAGGTTGCTTGCAACCCAAACCATTCTATGATTCTATGATAAAAAGAGGGGTGGAAAATAATACGAAGTACATTGTAATGCTTTTACATTTTGGTATGACACGTTCCCACTAGGAGAACTGTCTCACAGACTATCTCTTTGACTCAAAAAGACACCCAAGCCTATTAGAGCCCTGGACTGCAGCTAATGAGATTCAGGTTACCTGGATAACAAAACAAGTCAGACAGTTCATTGTCCTCAAGCCTGACATATCCTCACACAGTTCTTCCTTGTTTGGGGTTGGAAGGTCTCAGACTGAAACTCCTGTGCTATCCATTATATCACACCTACAAGCCTTAAAACTGTTTCTAGAAAAACATTCATCCCAGTAGTGTTTCAAAATGTTTAACTAAATACTGCTTTACATTAACCTAAGCTTGTGACTCCCTTTAGTCGTTTTATAACATCTATCCCTGAAAAATACATACTGCAAATTGACAGCACTTCTCAGTTTTGAACTAGAGATGATAATGGCAGCATTTACATTTGACAAATCAAATCTTTCAGTCAGGAAGTCTCTGTGTTCTATGTTGGAACAGGGGTGAAGATCCTGTCTACCAAGTGCTCTTGGGAGTTCAAATTCCCTCTTTCATCTCTGGACCCCCAAGAGCCTAGGAAAGAGGGAGTCCAGCCCAAGCATGCCAGCAGAACTGCCCGATCCAATCTGGGCAGCAGAGTTTGCACTAAGCATGATGTGCTTATGGAGGATGTACCTTTGCTAGAACCACAAGCGAGCAGGGCACAAATGGGAGAGGGGGAATGAGGCCTGCAGATGTCCCAAGGTGGCCATCCACAGGACTATCCAGTGCTTCTGATGTGCTGTTGCACAGATTAACTCATGCCTGTTCCAAGAGGGAGTCAGCTGTGCCTCGCACGGAGCCCCGTATGTGCCCACATACCAGTATCACGTGTTAGAGCTGAGCCCGTGCTGTCAGTGGGGTGGTTTGCACGGCTCAGTGCAGTGAGGGTAGGGTAAGGGGAGGGTCAGCACAGCGCTGTCCACCCTCTACGTGTATCTTCCGTGTTCAACCAAGGATGCTCTGGTGCAGGCTCTGCTTACGTGAGTGCAGCTCATGCCTCCTGGCTGTGGGCAGCATGGGGACACAATGGCAGTAGGTCAGACAGCCAGCCGGCCCAGGTGGGACCACCATTTCGGTGGTGATCAGGCAACACTGGGGTCCCACACCCAACATGGTGCTAGCAACCTAGGCCCAGCTGGGCCTACTCTAGGCAGGCTGTAGGCCCCAGAGAGTGATCCTAGGAGGGATCCCAGGTGGTGTTCTCCCAGCTAGTGTCAGGCCCTAGTGAGGGACCAGGGGATCTCTGCATGGTGCAGAGTCTGCTGACAGTTTTTTAACTTCTCAAAGTGTGTTAAAAAGCCACCACATTGCTGCTTGCCTTTCTAATCGGAACAGGACCTCTTCACCATGCTTCCTGTGTGCGTGGGTTTCCTGCAGCAAAACTCAGCTCTTTTCCTCCCAGCAGTGGGGTGTGAATTTTATTTCTGTTGACTCTCAGCCTTGGAAAAGGCGTCAGGCAACCCTGTCCCTTCAGTCAGCTTGGGATGGGGCTTACAGAAAACCCAGAATTAAAAGCACTGGTGGCAGGTAGAAAACAATGCTCTGGCAAGTGCAGAAATTAGAAGCAATTTGACTGACTCTGATTTCTACAGTTGTCTTCATGTGTAGGTGGATGAGCAGAAAGCCATGCGGTGATGTGAAATCTTTGTTGTTCTTTCACCCCTATTAAAGTCACATTCTGTCAGCGCAATCCCTCAGCTCTCGGGAGAAAGTCTCATTAATTTCATTTTCAGAATATAGAGGAGTAGATAATCAAAGCACGAAACTCATTAGCAAAGTTTAAAAAAGGAACTAATTTAAGCAGCATTTACTTCTCCACTCTGCAACACAGTTCCTAGTCGGTTCGAAGTAAGTGGCAAATGAAGAAAACATTTCCAGCAGTAAAAGGAGGGTAGCAGCATGCCATTAAATTTGCCCATGGCATTCCAAAGCAGAACCTCTAGCTTGATGCATACAGCTTGCTGGGAGCTTATCATTGGAATCCCCATGCATGCCTGCACAAAGAATTGCCACGGACCTATGTATATATATAACTATTTAAAACCACGTGTCAGGGGAGTGTGGGGTTTTCCATTTCCTACAACATCTAATTGGAGCTGTGATCCTCGAGGTCAAATTCTTGCAGGTAGATCCAATAAGAGAGTTAACCCTCGCAGATTAGGCACTGAATACCTGGCCTCTAAGTGTCTGGCTCCTTCTGTGAAATTCAAAACCCAGAGCTGGGTGCTAAGCCTGCCTGCATTGAGCCCCTGCAAAGTCAGACCTCTCAGAAGGGCCATCCAAGAAAGCACATGTAGAGCGGGGGCCACTTGGAGCTGGAAACACTAATTGCAAGAGCGTGGCCAAATTCTTGTCCCCTCTCCAGAGCTGTGGCATCCTCCTGTGTCAGAGCTCCAAATAGAGCCTGACCCCACTCCCTCCCACCAGCAGGCTTCTGTTTTCTTTCTAAAACCTAGCCAGGATGCTCAAGCAGTGTCGGCATTCGCGCATACATCATGCCCTGACGCCAGTAGCACCCACCCAGGGAGAGGCACACAGGGCGCAGGCTCCTCTGCTGGTTAGTGGACCATCTCCCGCCTCTCAGCAGAGCTGCTTTGCTGCAGACATCTTAGATGATGTGAATTGGATTTCCATAACTTATTCTAGAAATCCTAACTTTAATGATGACTCTAGTAGCAGGTCTCAGCACTTTGAGTGCGTATGATGAAAACAGGTGGAGTTTTAGTGCTTAACAAGAACTGTTTTGCTATGGCCACCCATCCCTTGCTATCATTCGAGACCACTATGAGCTTTCATTTACCACTTGTGAACATCAGATAATACCATCCTTGCAAAGATCCTTCTACTTGTAACTCAGGTTTCACCCACTAGAACCCAAATGCACTCTCTCTGGATTTTGTCCTGTTGTACAAAAGGATAATATTTACTGATTATTTGGGACAATCCACCCAAACACACAGTGGTTTTTTTTCAGTTGTCTCTTGCTAATTCTACAGTCTTCTCTTTTGGCCACAACACACACACCTGTACAGTAACTGCCATTGCTTTTACACAGGAATATAGTTTATAACATGAAACAAGGCTAAGTTAAAGCTAACCTGTCATAAGCTCTGAGTTAAAAAGAAACACACATTTAGCAGTGATGTTTGATATTGAACACATATCCTTAAAACATATCACGTCTTGTGAAAAATATTTCTTTTAGCGATGAAAATAATTTTGGTCAATATTGTCCCTTAACCTGGAATAAATAATAAGAGGACATGGTGAGCTTTTTGAAAAATATTAATTTCATATCTGTCAGTATTGATGTCCATAGATATTAGTGGTAAAATGCTGCTCTGAAATGTAACTCTACTATGTATCTATGGTTACATCATATTTCTGGTTTTTCCCTTTGCTTTGGGCACTTGCACCCAAATTCCCTATCTTAAAATCTGTTGAAGTAGGTATAATATAACAGATAATTATATTTAGGCTCAGAAGGAAAATACCAAGATTAGATTACACATCAGAAAATAAGAACACCCATTAGACCTGAATCATTCAAAATAAAAGTTATCTTTTAAAGTCTTAAGGCATGGAGCTGGATTACTGAGAAACCTTTTACTGCTTTAAATTTGTAACTGTTGCCTCATTGGAAAAAAAGTCTGGAAAATGAATTATGATTTACACCCTGCAGCACTGTTATAAATGAGTAATTCAAGAAGCTCCACAGAAACCTCAAATGTATAATTCCAAAATAAGTTGTACTGAAATGGAATTTAGCAAAATACATTCCCTGACATGTAGCAGAAGAGTGCAGGGCACACACTTCCCAGTCCCACCACTCACATGTCAGGACACTTACTTCCCAGACAGAGAGACACTGCAGCCTCTGGCTACTGAAAAAGAAAGAAATGAAATAAAAACCAGTGTCAGAAAGCAAAGGAGGAAGATGTCCTTGTTCAATTTGCAATACCAATCCTAAATGAGAAATGCTGGCAAATTCCTGAAAACTTGAGTGCAGACTAGAAAAACAAGTTGTTAGACAGCTGAGGCATGGACACAAGAAGCTTTCAGGCAGACCTGCCATCTAGAGAGTGCTCCTTGCCACTGACATGTGGCACTGCGTTTGGGGAAAGATGTGATCTTTGCAGGAGACAAAGATTTTGTGTTTTTCCATAAAATGGCATAAATGTGAAAGTATGTCTTTCCAAAACAAGCTGACAACAGTTGGGCAAATGAAATAGTTACAACTAAAGACCTCAGCAACTATTTTGGGACAGAAGAGCCACTTTTGTCATTGTTCCATCCTTATGCCACTATGAAAATATTTCCATATTCTCCTTTTTTAAAGCAGCTTCCAGCTAAAGTCGTATCAGTTTAATGCTTTCCACTATTCATATCAGTAGGCTTTCCTTATCTGAAGGCCTCCTCTGACTTAAATGGAATGAAAGAAGAAAGCCAAGATATGCACAGGATGTCTCTATCTGAGAAAGTATGAGCAGGTAGATAACTTTTATCACACATCCAGGCGCTGAGCCAAATTTTCAGTGCATGTAAACAAGCATAAACTTCACCAAAGCTGGTGAGGGCTTGCCAGTAGAAAACACACTAAGAGTCTATCATTTTCTTTACTGCAGTACCAAGCTGAAATCGTAGGATAAAACCTGAATTCTTCAACACAAAAATAAAAAGACAAAAAGAAAAATAAAGTTATTGAATGAATAAATGTCTGAAAGAAAATCAGAGCCCTGAAACTGTAAGCTCTCCCTGTTACCTTGATATAATCTACTCAATGAATATTTAATGAACTTTTTCTTTACCCCTAGAAGTTTTAGACAAGGCAACAGGTGATGTTGTCTGTGCACATGACTGAAGCTGCAACACTTCTTTCACCCTGCACAAAACAGAACAAGTGATTATTCAAAGTAGGGGTGAATTTCTCAGGATGCCATGGCTAATTTATCTCTAGTAAATTAAAATCACTCTTGTACAGTTGTGACTCATTTCAGATAAACGAGGACTGAACTTGTGTCAAAGTATTTTGACATTGCATCTTACGTCCAGAAAATCTGGGCATTTGTATGACTCAAATAACATATCTCAAACATTCATATATGTTGGCTAGATTACTAAAGAGCAAATAGGTAAATATAAATATATCCATAATATAAAGGAAAAACCTGTTGCACGACCATGAGCATACAAAGCTTAGAAACAAAGGGAACAATCCATGCCAAAGTTTTATATGTAACACATATAAGTACCATCATTTCAAACACTAGGGAGCTAAGTCCAGCAGGTCATGAACCTCAGAAAGAAATTTCTGTGTGAGAATTAATTGTATGCATTATTTAATAATTCACTGGGAATCACGGTGGGAGAATTATGTTTCTGGTTATGGTATTACTAAATTATTTCAGAAATCACAAGATCTTCCATTAAAATAAGAGTTGTTTTGACAGAACAATTAAAACAGCACAAGAAATCAAATGTGCAATGACTCTGTCTGAATGGACTTGACAGAAATGCTGGAGCTAAACTGAAATATATTTTATATTACTGTAAGGTTTTTGGTTTGCTCAGGGCCTAGCACGCTGAAGATGCCTCATCACCTAAATTAATACTCTTATTAAATTGTTGTCACTACTGCAATGGTAATAACTTTACTCAAACCAGAGCAAAACAGTGTGGGAAAATACAAAACAATTTGTAATGCACTTATACTATTTTTTTCATCTACTATAATACTATCCAAGCAGCATACATTAGCATCCCTTTCATCTATCTGATAGCAGCCTGTTGAAGATGCAGAAATAGATGCCTGATGGTTTAGCTCACTAAGTCTCCCGGTAACCTCCTTTCTGGCTCAGGGAAGTTTATATGAGCAAAGGCTTCATGTGCCTGTAGGTTTTGAATGCTTCCCCCTATCTCCATGGTTGATTGAGTCAGATTTCCAATGCATAGAAAAAGAGCTAGAGCTCGCAAGTTTGAGAAATTTGTCTTTTTTTCTAGTCCTCTTACAGTAGTTTGTTGTTATTATTTTCTGATGAGCATGCAAAGTTAAGCCCCTGTGATAATTTGTAGAAACATAGTCATTAAAATTTAGACCTCCCCAGTGTCTCCAGTGCAAACTAATGATTAGGCTCCGTGCTTATAAAGGACTGGATCATTCTTACTCTCCCTCCAGATCAGTTTATACAAGATTTTTTTCTATTAACATTTTTCACAGGACAAATACTTCCCTACTGAATAAAGATTTATATTGTGGTTTCCTAGAATAATCTTCAAGAAGGAAAAGGTATTTCCTCCCTCACAAATCCCCTCACTCTATGCACACACAACAGCGTGCTCTGAATAGGATGAAGAAAAATTAGTGAGGATATGATTACTTTACTAGAGAAAGCCTACTCTCCTCCTGCGCCAACAAGATATTATAGGTCAAGTCAAGTAAGGTCAAGTGAGTTCTTGTCATGTCCAGGATCCCTGATCTATTCTGTCAGCTGTTTACTGTCATGCAGCACGATGGGATGAGTGTCAATACTGAGAGAGTGCAAAGCGACTGGACACATTGATTTAAACTAGGGCGGCTCATGTTCACTTGAAACACATGCTGAGTCCTGCTGGGTGATTATGGATGTCATGGAGAGTGTGGGATGAACAGTATATTAGTACACTTAATTTATGTACAGGGCTTTCTTTGCCTTTAAGAATGCAGCCCCTGTGATGGGGAAGTGCTGTGATTTCCCCTGAACTCTGTTATCCCCTAGCAGACAAGGCAATACAAAGGAAGCAAACGCAGAAGAGCTGGTTCAGTAAAACTCAGTGTCTTTCCTCTTAAACCTACCCAAGGTTCAAAAAGCAAAAAAGAAATACAGATAGGACCTGCAGCCACAGGTTCCTGTTTCGTAGCTACCTGCCAGCTCAGTGGGGTATATCACTTCCTCAGTTCAAGAAGGACAGGGAACTGCTGGAGAGAGTCCAGCGCAGAGCCACAAAGATGATGAAGGGAATGGAGCACCTCCCTTATGAGGAAAGGCTGAGGGAGCTGGGTCTCTTTAGCTTGGAAAAGAGGAGACTGAGGGGTGACCTAATTAAGGTTTATAAATATGTGAAGGGTGAGTGTCAGGAGGATGGAGCCAGGCTCTTCTCTGTGACATCCAGTGATAGGACAAGGGGCAATGGGTTCAAGCTGGAACATAGGAGGTTCCACTTGAATATGAGAAAAAACTTCTTTACAGTGAGGGTGACAGAGCACTGGAACAGGCTGCCCAGAGAGGTGGTGGAGTCTCCTTCTCTGGAGACATTCAAAGCCCGCCTGGATGCGTTCCTGTGCGATCTGATCTAGGTGTTCCTGCTCCGGCAGGGGGATTGGACTAGATGATCTTTCGAGGTCCCTTCCAATCCCTAACATTCTGTGATTCTGTGATTCTGTGATTCCTAGATCACGTGAAACCACATTTCCAAGGGCTGCAGTTCAACATTTCCACTGAAAAGGCAAAGTATATGTATGCAGATTTGTAATGGGGGTATTATGCAAGCAAATGATGGCATCAATGCTGCAACTTTTTTTTTTCTTTACTTTTATTGGTGCATTTTTATTTTTGGCAATCCTTTTATTAGGGATTAGGCGTATTTGTTTATGCTGATCCTTTTCACTCCTTTTTTATAAATACACATTTTCTGTGGGCAGAATGCAAGGCAGAACAGTTGCTGAAAGGGATCTGATGACTATCAGAACATCCTGCACTTTCTTTAAAAAACTACTTTTTCATAGCCTCAGATTTTACAAGCATAGTTTTCAACAGCTCAGAAGTCAAGGGCCTCACTTTGAGTGGTAGCTGAAGTCATTCATCAGATACGGAGTGGGAGGTACTACAGTTCTATGCAATAATTGTATCACTATCCAGAATTTAAATTTGCTATAGTAAGTGCATATGGGAACTGGAGAGTTATGTATGCATGCATTTTTGTGCATTAGCTCATGCAAAACCAGAATTTGATACAGAGTGCTTTAAGTCTGGTCTTACAGTGCAAAATACCCAGAAACTAGATTACCTAGAAGTCAGCTTACCAAGAAGCCTTATATACTGTGGGCAAAACCATGGCTCAGATGAATTCAGTGGCAAAGCTTTCATTGACACTGGTGCACACAATGTTTCTCACTGTGAATATCTTATTAAGCGGGGTTTATATAAGAGTGGAATGAAACAATCAACTTCTAGCTGTGATATACTACACTTTTCACAGAATCACAGAATGTTAGGGATTGGAAGGGACCTCGAAAGATCATCTAGTCCAATCCCCCTGCCGGAGCAGGAACACCTAGATCAGATCGCACAGGAACGCATCCAGGCGGGTTTTGAATGTCTCCAGAGAAGGAGACTCCACAACCTCTCTGGGCAGCCTGTTCCAGTGCTCTGTCACCCTCACTGTAAAGAAGTTTTTTCTCATATTCAAGTGGAACCTCCTATGTTCCAGCTTGAACCCATTGCCCCTTGTCCTATCACTGGATGTCACAGAGAAGAGCCTGGCTCCATCCTCCTGACACTCACCCTTCACATATTTATAAACATTAATTAGGTCACCCCTCAGTCTCCTCTTTTCCAAGCTAAAGAGACCCAGCTCCCTCAGCCTTTCCTCATAAGGGAGATGCTCCATTCCCTTCATCATCTTTGTGGCTCTGCGCTGGACTCTCTCCAGCAGTTCCCTGTCCTTCTTGAACTGAGGGGCCCAGAACTGGACACAATATTCCAGATGAGGTCTCACCAGGGCAGAGTAGAGGGGGAGGAGAACCTCTCTTGACCTACTGACCACCTAAATGATTCTGATCTGGGGCTGTTCAAATCTTATTATGTCTCCACTTCCCACAGAGTATAGTGGCTTTTGTGCCAAACCCTTCAATGCCTAAGCCTGCGTTTCTGCCCAGCCTTCCGTGGGAGCTGTGGCAGAACCCAAGGCTGGGCTGACACTTTGATAAACACACCAAACAAGCATCTGCTTTGTGGAGTAAAGGGAAGGGAGATGATGTCAAAATAACAGGAAACAGTGCTAAAATTACTTTTCTTTATAGACTTTAATGCCACTGGAGCCAAAGGAGCTGAATGCTGTCAGGTAAAGCAGATGAGTCTCCATGGCTGTGCTGTGTCTCTGGAATCCTGCAAGTGTTCCCACTGGTTTCTCTTTGCACAACTCAGTTTTGTTTTGAATTTCACATTCAGGAAAGAATTTCCAGTTTCCATTTCTATTCAGTTCCCAAAATATCTGACAATTAATTTCTTTTGGATAGCAAAACCATTAAATAACACCATTGCAGCTTGGAACTTTGCCTGAGCCAGATCAAAAAGGCTGAGTCTTTGTGCCAAGTACCAGTGCTGTAGAGGCACAAAAGGTCGTTGCCATTCTAATTTTTAGCTTTGACAGAGAAAATATTTGATGATTGATATTTAGTGGTCTTCTCCATGGAAGTCCCTGTTTCCAGACCTGCTTTGATGGTGAAGGCTCCAAACAGCAAAATACTCAGGCACATGCATAAGTTCAAGCAACTGAGTAATCCCAGTGCTTTGGGCTGCACTGCTGAAGTGAGTGGGAGTCCTGCCATTGGATTTTATAGGAGCATTATCGGACTGTAAGTGCTTTGCTGGTTCAAGGCCAATATTTTCTGAGACTTTGGAGGAAGTCAGACTGGGCCCGATCTCTACACAGTCTCTCCTAGAAAGACCAAAATAAAAACAAATTATACTAAGCAACAGGAATGCACATAGCATAGAGGAAAAGATCGCTGAACACAAGACAAGCAGAGGAAGCATTAGTCATTTAAATACTGACGTAGGAGAGAACGGCAGCAGGTTGTCTTCTTCACAATACCCTTCATGCAGAGTATACAGACAGACAATTTGTCCATCTAGCAAACAAGCATCTGTATGAGTGAGATCCAGACTGACAAATAAGCCTGCCACAGAGCCAGAGCTGCAGTCTTTCTCTAGCAGAAGGGGCTTATGCTGCACTGGTTAGAGAACAGGCTATGTGAAATATTGTGTACTAATCATCCATTTCACACATCTATAGTAGCAGCGAGCAGGATCAGCAGAGTAGACAACTGTAGCAACTTCCAGCAGCAGCGGAGTAAGCATGGCTGTTTTGCTCCTTTGGTCTGTATCTGCAGCCAGGGTGAAGGGAGAGGGGAGAGCAGGAGGGGCAGGCACTGCTGAGTGCTGGGCCTCTCCCCTCACATCAGGCACCCGCACATCACTCCCACAGCAACCCACGCTGCAGTCCAGAAACATCCACATCTGTCCCTGGTGGGAACAACCTCTCTGGAGCAGCAACAGCCAAGTCCTGAGCCAGCCTTGCCCTAACACCTCCACAACAGCATTTCAGGGAAGTCACTGGGTCCATATTACAGCACTATTTGGCTTAATATAGCTCTGTCCAAACTGTGTTTGGTGCTATGGTACTCACCTCATATTAAGAAATTCTTCCCTTGCTCAGAATTATGTAGACACCCATTTGTCCAATCTGTGTATCATTTATATGCACTTAGAGCTTGATATATTCTGTGTATGACCCACTGTAAGTTTTAATGTAGCATCTACCACATGGAGACATAACCATGGCCAGTGACCAACATAGCTCCTCTAAACCAGCTGCATCCTGCAAGAACACAAGAACACAGTCTCTCAGGTCCAAGACTGCTGACTGATATATCCTAGGTTAGCAATAAAGCAACCTCTTTTCAATTTTTTTCTAGTAAGTGGGTTGGTTGGGGTTTTTTTTCCCCTGCTGTATCTCCATTAGACAATGCCTCTTTAGGTAAAAAACTAGCAGGTATAAACTTTGAGTCTGATTCTGTTACTCCTTTAAGAGTAATCCAGTCACATGTGTTGTTACGTTGTCACTCCAATTGAAATCAGTATGACAATTTTTCTGGGTAAGATTTATTCTTCTAAAGCCGCAAAACCCAGGCAGTTGGTTTTCTGTTATATTTCTTTCAGTGGGATAGCCCATTCTAGAAGAACATTTATTTACTGCTCTCATTCCATTCAACCACACAATTAGCCAACTCTTTTAGGCATGTGTATCTTTTTATGAAATAAAAACCAACTACCAAATGCTCTGTTGTTTCAAGCCAATTAAAATCAATGCTCAACAAAACATGTGAACAACTCGGCTCTATGAAAGGCACATACCTTGAATTGCTAACCAGCTTTGGATAGACCAGAGAATGCATTTTAAATGACAATGTCACATGCAGCTTGTGAGTGAGTAAGAAGCTATGGCACTGTGATGTCTCTGGAAATAAGCGCTACAATTTTCTCTGGGCACTTTGTGACCTTGTGTGTTGATCTCAGTCCATTTTCCAGGCCTGTAAATAAGAGCACTTGGTAAAGCTTTTCTGTTCACACATTTGTAGTTATGAGGGAGAAGTCCCGAATGGAAGCATGGCATCCATCAGGCAAACACAGCAGGTGGCACAGGACAGACTGCATTAAGCAGATCCTACAACTGGGACTTCTACAGTATTTTATTTATGGCAACAACAGACTACATATTTATCAAACAACATTAAACAAAAAAAAAAAGTTGTTCCCATGCACAGTAGTAAGCTGGCAAGTTTCCAGTCAGCAGTTTTACTGTTGGCAACACAGAGAAGTCACTTGCTGGGGTCACCAAACTGCTGGGAATCTGCCATTACTTTTATCATATTATCTAGGAACACTTCACTGACCCAATAAGGAACTTTGGGCACTTACATACTCCCAGAAGAATTCAGATTTGATCAAAAAAAACTTAGACTAGTTAAGCTGAACTGCTTCATTGACAGTGTTATAAACACGTTATAAAAATCAGGTTTTTTCCCTCTTTCAGTTTCACAAGTGGTGATATCTTCTGCTTTCGGTATTAGTTTCTATTTGTATTGTTCTGTTCAGGGCTATTAATGCTGAATGACCAAGAAGCAAGTATGACTACAAAGTGGCTTTATCAATTACAGATTTTTTTCCTATTGTCTGTCCTAGTGTGATAGAAGAAAAGCTGCCAGCATAGCATCTGGGTGCTGATCTGAACAAGCTCTAATCCTAGAGTCATCAAAAAGCCTCAGGAAACCACAGCCACTCTATCACTTTCACATAAGGAAAACAAAACCCTGAAGTGGAAAATTACATCTCCAGGTTAACATATGTGCTAAAAATACTGCCAAAACCAGGAAGCATTAAGTCCTTGACACCTGTACCTGTCAAAAACACTGCTAAAACTATAGTGAGTGCATCACTATTTTTAAAGAAAACCTCCATCATCCCCACTATTTCCTGGAATCACCTTTAGTAATTTCAGACAGATAGAAAAGAATTAAAAATAGAAGCAGAAATAAGTAAATTGGAGACAGTTGTGATTACAGTTTCTCCTGTTTCCTTCCTGCAATCTTTATAGACTACAACACCTGCACATTGTTCTCTGTACGATCAGCTATAACTCCATATCTGCACTTGCAAGGCCTGTCCCAGTTTATGCTGCAGCTCCCACCCAATTTTGAGAGACCAAATGCAACAGGGGAGATGGGTTCATTTTAATGGTCCCATTTCAAACTGCCACAATCCATTGCTAAATTTCCAAATAAGTACCCTCTTTTTTTCACCATGTTGGTCCTCAAACTTGGAAGCAGCTCCCTGCAAGCAATCAAAAAGCTGGCTCATTGTCCTCCTTCAGATTCCTCCTTAAAATTTACTTTTGTGGTGATATCCACCAAGATATAGAGCTGACAACAGCAAAGCAATGAGACTGGGAATTAGTCTTGCCTCTCCAGCTGCAGCCTGACTTTCTCCCCCGTGCCTTTATGCTAAGCCCCTTAAGACATAAATGCTTATCCCCATAGTCAGTAGAACTGAGAAATGAGGATAGCTCTTCCTTTCACGGTATCCATTCCCCTTCACACAATATTGAAGGGTTTAATTAAAACAGATTATAGCCTGTTGGTGGCTCCTACGATTTCAGAAACCTCTCTGAGTACAAAAGCCCTTCCAAATTCCATGTTACAGAGAAGACTTCTCATACAGGGATGAGAGAAATAAGACCAAAACCCACAGCTTTCAGATATGCTAAACAGAGTACCAAAAAGTGGGTGTATTAAATGTGCAGAGCTTCATATAACAAAAAGTTCATTGGATGTAATACTAGAAAGTGGTTTCACTAGGAATTACCCCCTGAAGCCGAACAAGAGAACCTTTGCCAGGAGGAGAATGTGCAATCACAAAGATAATCCTGAGAAACGTCTAAAAATAATCCAAAGGAAATGCTACAGAGTGAATGCTCAAAAAGATCCTTACACACTGCAGAACTAAGGATTTCTCTCATGTAAACATCTTCCTCTTTACTGAAGTCCTTACTGACTAGAAACAGATTCCAGCCCTGCAGTACAGCATGGAAAGATGATGAAGAATTTATAAGACAGAAAAAATGCACTGAAGAAAATGCAGAATTTCAAGTAGGAGTCAAAACAGAAGCAGTTTTCCTCTGAATTTCCAGTCTGATAAGTTTACATTATTATCATCCTGTGGCATTACTGATACTTCAGAAATGTGGCATTTTATCACACATTCAGTAACAGGGCAGGAAGGAAGAGATTGCCAGTGACAACACTGGAGAAAGGACATGTCTTTTCTCAAATCATCCAGGTTTGGAGTTTCTGTAGGACCTCCATCCAAAGTCACTTGTCATACCGAGGGATTGTCCATCAATGCCACTAGGTTTCTCCATTCTCTTCTTATAGCAACAAAGCACAGTAGGAGTCATCCCTCCTAGAAGCTTGGAAGGGCAGGAAGAGAGATATGCCACTGTCTCTCTATTGATACCTTTAAAGCCTATGAGGAGACTGGCAGGGCATAAGGATCATGGCCAACTAGGAATTCCTTGCAGAGCTAGTATTGTTAACTACTCTGAACCTAGATTTCTGTATCTAAACTAACCACTACTCACTGGAAATTGCAATTGCAACTTGTGTGCTGTGCCAACATTTTGAGACAAATAAATTAGGATATACTGGAAGCTAAGGGATCATGTGTTTTATTAATAAATACAGACCTCATGGTATTTTCAATGACTTAGTTAAGCAAGACAAAATAGTCCAATAATTGAGATATTTAAAGAAATCCGCATGTTCCATGCTGAAGCTACTGGAAACCCATGGAAGAGGCTACCAAGACCGTCCACAGATACAGGCAGCTAGACAGGGGCCAGCTGCATGCAATAAAGGCACATATTTTATACTAACAAAACCAATTTACTGTACAAGGGAAAATATTTATTTGATCAAGATCTGCATCACATCTGATAAATATTTCTTGGTACACCAAGTTTTTCCCAAATGAGTCAAACACTTATGTGCAATGTTAATGCACATAAATACCAGAAAAATCAGATTTGTTTCTGGACACCAGGAAGGGAAGGAAAAAAAACACCCCACAGTCTTTTCTAAAGAGAATGGTAACCTGTTTAAAGCATGGCTCAACATACAAGTGAAAATATATTTAATGGTAAGCCAAATGTGTTTGCATTTTGAGATAAAACAAAATTTGCTTCTATACCTTCCAAAACAGGAACATCTGTTTGGTAGATCACTAGAAACACTGAAAAGTGTTTTTAACTCTATTTTTAGAACATTTCTTAATTGTTCCCATGGAAAAAAAATATCCTTTCAG
Source organism: Syrrhaptes paradoxus (assembly GCA_013400615.1). Lineage (NCBI taxonomy): Eukaryota > Metazoa > Chordata > Aves > Pterocliformes > Pteroclidae > Syrrhaptes > Syrrhaptes paradoxus. The sequence goes on from VZTO01027053.1 coordinate 43,983, forward strand.
TACAGATTCTGAGAAACTTTCAGCAGATTATTTAATTTCTGTTTCTCTTCTGAACCAAGTAATTGCTTGCTTGCTTGCTTTTCTTCTTGTTTTGTTTTTCTCTTTTTTTAACTGAAAGAGCCAAATCCTTCTCTCCAGTGTAACTCTGGTCAGTATACATCAGGAATTAAATTGCTCTGTTCCGACCTTATCAGAGAAAACTTTGTAGCTTTGACTTTAGCAGTACCCTCATTGATTGATTTCAATGGTCCAAACTGTTGCACAAGCCCAGAGAATTTCCCTCACTTTAACTGTCTCATTTCACATTATTAGCTGATAGAGCATTGCCTGGTCTTTTCCTTACTTCTTTGATTTTAGCATCTCTCAATTTTTCAGGCTCACAAAAACTGAGGTTGTTTTCTTGTTTTGCAGCTTTGCAGCATTCTTCCAGATGCAGCTGTATGTTCTTTATTGGTTCATCATGATAATGCAGCCCAGAGTACCCAAATCTAATTTTGCACTACCCCAGTTCTGGGAACTTGACTCAAAGGGCTGCCCAAGAGCTTTGCAGCACCTCAGAACCACTGTATCTCCACGCCTCAAAGCAGACCCAAGTCTGTGCCCACACCCTCATTCTAGTTTACATTCTGCAAAGAGGAAGGGCAGCGAAAGGCCAGTCAAAGCTGGTTTTACGTCTTTGTATTGAGAAACTTCAGAGGACTACGAATCAAAGCCTCAGATGAAAAATATTTCTGATTATTCATTACCAACTTACATTCTTCCTTCATGTGCTCATTTTTAAAATATCCTCTGGCAAAAACTCAATATCTCTGATCTGTTGATTCATAAAATTCATTTTAGCCTTCATATTTAAGAGCTGGTTGAGGTCTGGAGAGGTTTATGCAGGAACAAAGAAGACCTAGAAAAGCTGCAATGGATGAGTAGCTTGTCTCAGCCCCATTAACAGACGTTATCCTCAAGAATAACAACACAGGAGGGAAGCTGCTCTTGAAGTTTGGTCCTAATCATCCAACTGTTCCATGATCTGCCTTGAAAAAGTCCAGAACTAGTTGCTGCAAATGCAAGGGGAATAACCCATCAGTAGGCAGATGGAGGCATGATCTACTCCTTATGAGAGGTCTTGTTTCAATCCACAATTGTTAGCAGAAATTATAAGATGCTATTTATTACACAATGCAGCATTTTGTCAACCTAAAGCTTTTTTCTTTTTTCTGCTTCTTCTTAATTAGTACCTGGCCTTTACCATCTGCTAAAGAGAGATATGATAGCAAACACCAGATTATTTTCACCAGTATATGATACAGCTAACTGTTTCAAGTCAGAATGGCCTAAAATGTTTTTCTCTGAAGGAAATTATAAATCACAGCCCTCATTTTTCAGTACATATTCCAAGGTTTCCAAACTGTTCTGGACCTTGCCCCATGTCAACTCACAGCATTACTTACACACTATCAATCACCATTACTGTCAAACATTTAGCCGAACTCCTAGGAGAGTGTGGATGTGTGTGCCAGCTGTATGCCATGCCCTTGCTGCCACCTTTTGGGACACTCTCTTGCTAAGAAACAGGTTTGTATGTATAGGCCACAGTACAGTCAGAACCAAGTCTCCCCTCACCACAGAAGAGGGAGATCTGAGACACAAGAAAATTTGTCTTCCTGTAAGTTCCCGTATGAAGACCAGGGATAAATGACAGCCCAGTGTCCAGATGAGGTCAGTGATCCTCTGCATGCTGAAAGGATTAATGACAAAAGGCTTTTGTTCCCGCAGAGCAGGCAGAAAATATTGGAAAGCATCTGGTAGGAGTCCACTAAGACAGCAACACAAGGGCTGAGGTGCATGGAAGACGTGTGAAGGGTACACGTTTATGTATCTTCCTTATAACTCCCTGCATGCACCCAGAGGAGCTCATGCACCATGTGTACTTGTGTTACTTAGTACGAAGCTTCTGAAGGTGCTGGTTTCTCCTGGACAATCTGTCACCTTGGTGAAGCATTGTCCCCATCACAGCACTGGCCCTAACTAGATCTGTGAGGCTGCCTCCCACCCCCGCACCCTCTCCCTTGCAGGGCTGCTCCTTCCTCACACATGGAATGCCAGCAGCTCCAAGGAGCTGATCAACAATGCCTCTGATTCACTTGATTCAGTGATCATGAGGGTCCTGGTCCCCCTCAAACACCTGGGGTACACCCTGCTGTCACTGAAATCTGGGGGGTTTTGTCTGAATTCTGTGAAACCAAAACTGAAGCCTGCTGCCTGTTCAAGGGAATTCAAGTCTCCTGACTGGGCTGGTAGAAAAAGGGAGGGCATGCATTGTGTGCCTGCTTCATTGTTGAAACCCCAAATTTTTATGCTTCCAAGCTTTCCCTAGCAAGTTATTCTCCAAACTTGAAAACTGTGCAAATGCACAAAGAGAGGAGACTCAGGGAGCTTCTTTCCAGCTGACCAGCTGAGGACTTTAACTTTCTAGCCTACAGTCAGCAGAGCACCTACCAGTCCATGTGGAGCTGTAAGTGTGTCATCAGGATACCACATGCTTTGATAATTACTCTAGTGGGTATTAAAGTTAATCCTGTGCTGTATAGATCACTTACAAAACACAATAACTGAACCAGAAATCCTTATGTGAGACAGTCATAAAATCAGCAGCTGAAAGTGCCAGCATGTCTCTGACATGTCCGGCGTAAACTGGAACCCAAAATTCCTGCCTCGTGCAGCCGGTCAGGAATCCAACTGTCCTGTGATTATGAAATCTGAGGCATGGCAGAATAGCTTATGTCAGATCTACTGCATATCCATGAGTCTTAAACCAAGACTTGTGAATATAACCCATGCCCTTCCTGGCTTGTGAAAAGGGTCATGAGCAACTGGTGAAATTTCAGACCAAAATAGCCAGTGCATCATTCAGACGACCCAACTCTTTTTCCTTTAAAGACCAGACACCCTTCGCAGATGCGCTGGTCCTACCAGCTATATTCCTAGCATTAAATCTCCCATTCTGCAGAAAAAACATTCTAGGCTTTCTCAACCTTGACTCAAGGCAGGACACAGAGCTAAAGTCACCTTTACAAGCATGATGCAGAGGGAAATGTATCCATCCTTATCACCCTACTGCTCTTCTTTGCTACCTCCCTGCAGTAGCTGACATGTATTGTGTTTTCACAATAAGTTTATCGCAATAGTTTCACCATACAAGTGGTGAAAGTCCTGAGAACTATGCTAACATAGTTTCAGTCTTTCCCAATAGAAGAAATTCAGTGAACAACATAATAAAAGGCAAAGAGCATGTCCTCATACCACCTCCTTTGGATAAGTGTTTTCTCTAGGGTTTTTTTCCTATGTCTTTGTATCATACTGCATTGAATAATATATTCAATACAGAAACTGGACTCTGATACTGGACAACAGTCAGCACCAAGTATCAGTACCAAATATCACCATGTGCTGCCACCATAGCTGTGTAGTGCTTGGACAACACTGCCTTAAAAGCGAAGAATGGTTATAACCCAGTAACAATTCTTGAAGGTAGTTTTATTGATCCTGAATCACTTGCAGGCATAAAATTATCTTGGCCTGAAGATTTCCAAGCAGATGCCTCCACTGTGCTAGATTCATTGTGTGCTCCAAAAGCAGTATTAATGAATAACCCTTTCTGTATCCCTGACTAGGTGCAAGAACCTTCCCATACTTTCAGATGGGAACTTCATCTTTTAAGAGATATCAAGCAGTCCAAACAGCAAAGCACAAGATGTTAGGAGGATATCAAGCCTATCTATGCTACAAATTGGTTCAAATCAACTCAAGGTCTTGATCATTATCTTCAAGGCATTCTTTTCGCCTGAGTCCAGGATACATAAAAGGCTATGAGCTAAGGGTAGGTAGGAGAAATTTCTTCAAAGACCATGTGTAAAACCTGAGGTACCTCAATACTCCCTACTCTACAGATAAGGCTCTTTCTCTGCTCTTATCCTCCCCCTACTTAAACATACAGAAATATCCACAGTTTAAAAACAAACAAACAAACAAAAACACCTTGCTAAAATAAGATATTTTACGGAAATAGTTTCTCGTCAAACAAAGACTAAAGAAAACATAACAGAACCTAAGAGTTCAGACACATTATGAGATTCATTGCGTACCACAAGATAGAACAGACTCTGCCCTTCAATAAGCTGTCCTAGGAGGCTGGAGACAAAGGCTAAGCCCAGATTGTGAAGAAAGCAAGGAGATGAAGAGGAGACAGCTCGACTGACAGTAGCTGGGGTAACTGGACGATGCAGTGGTCTTTGGAAGCAGACAGAGGAGGTGCATCATCCCACTGGTGCAGCCTGCCTTGAAGTGGGCTAAGCTAACCTTCTGACAAGCACCAGTACTCATCTAGGAGCTAATAATGAATTATAATGTCCATCCTGGATTATATACAATGGCTCCCCGTGTACATTCAGCCTTACCCACCAAGCAAGAGATGTGTCCTTCCAAAAGAGATCCATGCAACATGGTTCCAAGGAGGCAGACCTCTGCTTTTAGTATTACAAAAGGGATGTAATTCCCAGTTTCACATATTGCTTTAAGAATTTAGAGGGCTTGGGGTTTTTTTCATATTCAAAAAGGGGTTTGCACAGGTTAGAATTTTCTATCAGCCTTTGTTTTTGCCTAGCAGTCTTTTTAACCATGTTCCCTACCAGTGTTATTTCCACTAGCTTTAAATTATTTTAATCAGGCCCATTATCCTATTCATTAGACTAGATGTAGAGGTAGCTCTCAGTGAGCTCTGAGTTACAGTGCCACTACAACTAAATAGCTATTAATATTATTAATCTAAATGAGCCCTAAAAACCAGTCAAACTAAGGTTAAAACCACAGCAAATAGACAAATTAGCAGGAACACTGAAATTAAATGGCCATTTTGGTTACATTGTCAAACTGAGATGGCAGCGAATAAATCTTCATAAATCCTTAAACAGGGAGTTAAAAGAGGTAGTTATTTAGGTAGTTACAAATCATATGAGCAAATTTTTGCCTGCAGCAGTAAAATCAAATTTCAGCTGGGTATACATTTTAGTGCTGGAACCAAATTACTGTTTATGTCTAGATCACAATCTCAGGGCCAGTGAAGGCTTCCTCCCTACATTTGTGCTGTATGAAGGCTAATCTGTTTCCTTGTACCTCCCCATAGAAATTATAGACTTCAACAGGGCAATCTTTGAAGGAAATGCCAAGCAGCTTGCTCTCCCAGATGTATGTATATATGTATAGATATATATACACACACATATATATAGCTGACACCTTAATTTCTCTGGAAACCTTCACAAAATGGAACACAAAGATTTCAGTCTGAGATTTAGGCTATAGCAATTTGCCAGATTAACCTTGGTCCCCAGCTAAACTTTTTGCAGGAATTCACAAGCATGCAGCAGCATCAGTTAGACATAATACCTTTGGTATTACCAACATCTGGTAGAGTTTCTAAAAAGCCATAAAGAGCCAAAAAGACCTCTGAAGGTGAGCAGAGCATAGACACACAAAAGCAAGAATGGATCAGAACAAGTCTGGGCCCTTGAAATCCGGCACTCCCTGCCTGGGCCCTCTACCTCCCTAGCACAGGGCAACTGGGAAGGTACAATTGTTCCATTCCCTGCTCCCAGGCTTCTCAGGAGGGTTCAAGAGATAAGTTCTCATCCTCAACATTTTGCTGTTTCTCTTCCATGAAAGCAACCTGGGAAAAATAGCTGTATAATTAACAGGAGGTGTGATTATATTACTATAATTATCACTATAATTATCAGTGAAGGTCTACAAAAAATCTTCATATCCAACCCCACGTTTCATTCCTTTGCTTCCTATCCTGTCTGAAGAATATGTCCCAGAAAAAAGTTAATACCCAGGAAGGAAGATGAGAAAGGAGCCAGGTGAGTTTTCAGCAATACCTTGGTGGATTTGTATAGAATCATAGAATGGTTTGGGTTGGAAAGGAGCTTTGAAGATCATCTAGTCCAATCCCCCCTGCCGTGGACATCTTTCACTAGATCAGTTTGCTCAAAGCTGCATCCAGTTTGACATTGAACACCTCCAGTGATGGGGTAACTACAACCCCTCTGGGCAATCTGTTCTAGTGTCTCATCACCCTCACTGTAAAAAAACCAATCTTCCTTATTTTCAATCTAACTCTACCCTCTTTCAGTTTAAAACTGCCAGCCCTTGTCCTGTCACCACTGGCCTTGGTAAAAAGTCTCTGTCTTTCTCATAAGCCCCATGTGCTGGCTGAAGAACCACTCAGCCACTCCAGTTTTACCCCTGCCTATACAGCCCTTAGATTATATGGAGAAAATTATTATTCTCCTCCTAGTTACAAGTACTCTCCTGCATGGATGTGATTACATCTGTCCTGTCCCACTCATGCACTACCCCAAAAGCCATCCAAGCTGTGATTCCTATCCTTTCCCAGAAGCTCCTTTAAAAAGTCCTGGCAGTGCTTGCCATGGGAAGCCTGTTTGTCTTCAGGCCATCAAAAAAGTTCTGCTACTCTGCACCTCCCATCTTTCAGAAACAATAACAATTGTGGAAGAGCTTTTAAGGCTGAACGGCATTCACATCCTTAGGGCTGCTTCATAGGAAAAATAGTTTGGCAAAAATAAGCACCAAATGGAAAACAGATGCGAAAATCAGTTGGTCAGTTCCTCAACCACCTCTGGCTCCATGGAAAGGTCGCATGGCCGTTATGGTCAGCTGCCAATCTTGTACTGGGTTTCTGTATCAGTCGCACATAGCCAGTTCCACCTGAATTTCTGTCACTTGTTTTATTGGAGAGCAAATGAATCATTCTCAAGGTAAAACAAACAGTATCCTGAATTAGTCACGCGGCAAATCCACTAGTGACTGAGACCTCTTACTCCAGCTTCTTGAAAAGTTGCAAGCGGTAATTTTGAGAATCTTTACTCATTTTAAACTAATGGGTCTCCACACAGACATTTCAACAGGCCACTAAGATTTTCAGGGGGATTTTTGAGTAGCTCTAGAACTTCATTACTCTATGTAGATTATTTCAGAAAAGTAAAATTGCTCTTGAAAGGTAGTATAGCCTGCTAGTATCCCTCTTCTGCAACTCTTGCTCTATTCAGTTGAGTTTTGCGTACAGAATGAAGTGATTCAGAAAAGAATCATTTTCTGCAGTAACTGGTGCTGGAAAATCATCAATGAAATTACTGCCACATCATCCAGAACTCACATGCAACCTCAACAAAGCAGCAAAGCACTCCCCTCTGGAGCAGCTCCTGGTAGAGGACTCCACAGGAGGGCTCTAGTACCCTCTTTATCTTTTGAAGAAGGGGAAAAATCCAGCTGACCTGTCAGTAAGCCAGAGAGAATCCCTGCTTACCCATGCAGGAAGGACTCTCTCACGAAGCCACATAGTACATACCTTCTTAGAAATACTGTTTTACTTACATCCTTCTGCATAAATTAAACAAAATTCTACGCAAATATTTCCTGCACTACCACATATATAACCAAAATAGAAATTACTATTTGAAGATATAATTTTAGGCCTTGTACTCAGCATATATCAGAACACACAGTTCTGTATATTTATATCATTTTCTTGATTCATAATTGAGTGACAAACTTCAGAAATATTACTTTTACTGAAAAGAGAAGCAGACAGACGATTTCATATTGATCTGTAGAATACAACAAGACTTTCAGGACTTTTTCAAGAATTATCAAAGAATTGCATTTGCCGCACACCCATAGTTAAGAGTTTAGGGGCAGATTTGCAGTCAGCACCAGCTGCCCAGTAACTGGGGCAACTGCAATGTTTATGCCAGCAGAAGATTCTACATTTCTTTACAGACAGATATAAGGAAGGACTGGATGAAGGCCCTCATGGATCTTTGTAGACATCCAGTCCTAAGAAATGACACAACAGTCCACAGCTAAAGCTGATGAGGTAATAAAATCTTCAGTAGTACCGTATTTGCAAACACAGGGTGCCCAGACTGGGAACACCATAAGAGAAGAACTTACTCAGCTCACACAGGTCTTAACTATAACTTTTCTTCCCAAGCTATACTTGGCTGCAGTCTTAAGGAATTTATGTCACTGTAGATTCCATGAAGTTGTCTTTTGTTTCCCAGCTCAGTTCTTTCATTAGCCTTGTTCTTTATCTACCATCTGTCTCTTCTCCTTTTCTTCCTGATCTGACGGATGTGGTTATTACTAGAAAACTTCTTTATCCCATGATGTGAATTTGCACAATTGTCCCCATTACTTACTTAGAGAATTCCAGTAGCCCAAAATAAAAGGATCAGACTCTGATATTGGCTAAGCTTATGAAAGCCTGGAATAGCTCACTGATTTGAGGAGAATTTGCCTGGATTTACATTGGTATGAGTAAGACAAAAATCTGGCCCAGAGTTTCTGTTTCTTCACTCACTTTAGACTTCAGCAATTACACAGCCCTGGATGCTAATAGTTTGACTAAAACTGGAGACAGGCCATTTCACAGAGGCTGTCACTCCATGTTTTTTCCAGCTATCTGTCCATCAGCTCTCTGTCCCAGGAAACTTCTGTTGACTGAAACAATTTAAACCTCGAGCCTAAATTCCAATTAGTAATTTAAGGCTTCTACTAAAGTGTTGTCAGAATTTTTTAACAAGTTCTAAATGTACAAGAAAGTTCAAAATCACCAAAATACTCTCATTTGTAAAATAACACAGCTATACACTGGCTGTAAATTATCCTCCCCTTTGAAGACCACTTACACAGTCCAGAGGGATATAAAGTGGGTTTGCTATAAACAAGAATTGTACACTTGATGTTTAGCATTGCTTTTGCTGTTTATTGTTGGTAATTTTCTGCAGTGCAGTGATTTCATGTTGTGGATTGACTCTGCTATTGAGTCTTTTGTTCCCTCTTGACTCTGCCTGTCTCAGGGCATGCTACCCTGGCAGCAGCACCAGGGGTATACACAACCAGCTTTGCCTTGCAGTTCATCATCACATGCTGTTTCCCTCAGGGCAGTGGCAATTTTCCTGCAGTGATGACCGCAGACATCAAGAGCTTTCGTGTTAGGAGTCATTATCCGTAGCAGACTCAGTAACACTGTACAATTGAATGCCACTGAAGTCAGGGGGAGCACCATCAGGCTTTAGGTCAGCAGAGTTTGGGTAGCAGCTCATTCATCCCACTGCATTATGTAAGGCGTCATAGCTGCACATTGCTGCTGCACTGGGTGATAGTCACTACAAGAAAATTATTTTTTTCCCCTGGTGATTTATTCAAAGCACTTGAAATCAGTGGAAAACCAGTGACACCCTGCAAATTTTACTTCTGCTGACTGGCACAGCTATCTTCAGAGTTTAAATCAAGAAACTTAATGTAGCTGAAACTATCTAAACCCAGATCCATCAACAGAGTAATATCATTTTTAGCTTGCTGCCTAAGGGCGCATAACTCACATTTTGTATATATAAAGTATTGGTGTTCCTCATATGCCAAAGTTTAAACCACAGAAAGAACCTTCTGGCAGATTATAACAGAAGCTCCCCAGAGGCAGCTAAAACGGCCTATTATCTGTGTGTGTCTGTGTTGACTAGAAGTTACACATAGGCTGCCCTCCGCCATCCAGCAAGCGAAGGCACAATGCTGGCCTTATCCCTGCAGCACTTTGGAACAAGGACTTCCACCAGTACCAGGGCCACTCTCCCACATGCATCAAGGGAAGAGCCACCCTTTGCAAAACCCAGCAAGAGCTTCACAGGGAGCATCCCCTATCCCTCACTGCAGCTCTGGAGGGTCACTAGACCACTCTGGCCACTTGATAAAAGGAATATAGGAGTGTACAGAGATGGGAGGATACTGTGTTGAGTCACCTATGAAATTATTTTAAGGTGCTAGGGACTAGGAAAAGGTTGAAAGTCCATGAAGCAGCTTGGACAGAAAATACCAAGAAGTCTATTCCTAACCTCTTATGCTCTGTTTTTTTTTCCACCCCAAGACAGCCCAAGGCCTAGGAAGAGAGAAGTTTTTTATTTGTACTGGTTTCTTAGAGCTGCTTGAATGAGCTCTCTTCAGTCTGTTTTTGTCTCAAATCCTCACTTGACTTGTAAAGCTAGGATGCAAATAATAAAAGCTACCAGAGAGGGTAGTGTTTATCTTTGTGTTGTTTTTTATAGAATGAGCTTGAATGTCTGTTTGCAGTAGTAAGTTTTGTGATTTTAATTATGAGAAAGCTAGTCAATGTAGTGGGTCATTTTGGCTCTTCCATTTAAAATCTCAGGAGATGAAAAGGGGCAGAAATTGTCTGTTTAACTAAGCCTTTGTCCCAAAGTTAAAATGGCAACATTTTAGAACAAATGACTTTGTGTTATTGAGACAAGAGCTTCTATGAAGTTTTATCTGTACAACTTAGTAAGTCATACCAAAGCCTACACTGCTTGTTCTTGTGCCCTAAAAAAAAAAAAAAAGTATTAAATTCAGGGTAATTGTGATTTAGATCCATTGTAAGTTTTATTTGTATTTTCAGTCAGTCTTCTTGTTGAGCAAGTTTTGACACCACTTAATTCACTCTTCTGTCCCTGGCTCATTATCACAATCAGCCACTGCAGGTAAAGAAGTTAAGCATATAAAAAGCTAAGCCATCTTCAATGGGCCAAAAATAACATTTATTTATGGCTGTGTTTTGCTCCCTTTTTGTAGTATTTCTGGATTCATGCTTCTTTGTAGAGATCTTGTTTCCAATTTTATGAGAAATTGGCACTGAGAAATTCCTACCACATCTACCAGATTTCCATATTCTGGTCAAATATTGCAGGAGAGTGAGATAACTTTTTCTATAGGTGTATATACTCACATTCAATAATATACCTAGTTAAGACAACCAGCATTTTTCCTATTGTTCGAAGTTATGACTGTTTTCTGCCTGTTCCAGTATTACATAGCTCTGCAAACATTAAGTTCATCTTGAGGGTAGATTCAAGTGGTTGACCCATAACAAAGTAAACACATGCAGCTCAATCACATGAGCTCAACGCATGCTTCTGTGAGGTTGCTTGACAGTCTGGGGTCTGTGAGAGCAAATGTGTAGCTGCAGCAGTGCAGGCTGCTCCAGAGGGGAATAGTTTACACAAAGGCAAAGCAGAGTTTAGTTTAATATCCTTTGGTATGGAGATGTTGCAACCTTGGCCAAGATCACTCACCTTGCAGAGCTTCATTTCACAGCCTCCAGGGTGGTAAAACCCATGTTTATCTGCTCACCAGAGCACTCCCACACACCAACCCTCCCGTCACCAGTTTGCCCTGACACTTCCCTCTTTAGGAACTGCCCTGGGCTGTTTCCTGCTCTAGCCAGGCTCTCAGCAGCACCAAGGCTGGGCACATCAGAGGAAGACAGAAAAGTCTGAGCGGCTGAGCAGAGCATCACACTCTTTCACCCACAGTGATGGAGAGGACATCTCCCAGGGTCCTGTAGGAAGCATTCAAATGTAGTTTTATCTTTCTCTCCAAATGCATTGACTCAGGAGCAGGACCACTCACAAATATCAGGAACTGTAGTAGAAAGGATCCATGAGCCTCAGTAGCATTTCTCTAACTAGGCTGGACATCCTCTGCCTGGTGCAGCTTGTTCCTGTGCTCCAGTCCCACCATGCATCCATTTGAGCTGTGCTGCCCATGTGTCCCTTCACCCTTCCATAGCCCTCACCCCCTCTCAGCCATCTCCCTTCTTCCCTTCCAGCCAAGCCTCTCCCAGCCTGCCTTTTGCCACCCCAAGGGGACTGAAACAAAATGAATGTGGTATTTGCAGCCATAGTGCAGCTCTCTCCACCTGCTCATCCTCGTTTTTTCTCTGCCCATGTCCATTTGCAGCACTGGGGCTATGCTGCAAAACTCAGCAGTTAGCTTTCATATTTTTTGGTGCTTTTAACTTATGAAAGTTAAAAAATATCTTTCCCCTCTACCAGGGGAATAGTTTGAAAAGACAAAATTCAAATTGCACCCGCATTTAATTAGGAGACAAATTTTCAAGCACCAGCTCCCCCTATCATGGGGACCAAACCAAGCATGCCAGTCACTGTGTGCACAGGCAGCATGGTGTCTAAGCACCTCAACCTTGGGCTGCAGATAAGGATTTATTCCAAGATGGTTGCAAATGAAAGTGCAAGTTACTCACAGCAAAAGTAACTCCAGATTTCTGTATGGCAGAAATGCCATACCTGATCAAGTCAGGCTAAAAGTTGAGTCCCTGTAATTCAACATCTGTGCATACAATGTGATGACGGGACCTTTCACAAACTTGGAAGAGGAAAAGGTTAGTCATTTACATGAAATAATTATTCTCTGCATGCAGAAAACAGCCCTTTTCAGCATCTAGAGTCATTAATACATGTCACTGGTTGTCTGCAGAAGGGTTCTTTCTAGTACATTGAGTTGATCAAAATGCAGATGTGAACACTGCTCATATCTAAACAGAGCTTCTCTTTACTTTTCATTTCTCCTTCCCTTCTGCTCATTTTAACCACAATGTAAAATGATTGATTATGATATTATGCTTGCTAGTAGTTTAATATTTCAAGCCCACCAGAAGTTAAGATTTCTGCTCTAAAAAAAAAAAAATCATCTTAGTTAATGTATTTTTAAAACCGAGTTTTTCTGGCAGAAAGACTTGATGTGAACCAATAGTTAACCACCACAGCCAATATAAAAAACTCCATCTTCTCCAACATGCTTTCCAGGGCCAGCATTCAAGGTCTGACCAGTAACTTCTTCGAGCCAATAGGCTCTCTCTTAAAACACACACAAAAATATTTTTGTGCTAAATACATTCAAGTAGACAGCATCCTAACAGCATCTACATTGTCTCATTCATCTTTTTCCTCCCTCTTTATGTAGTGCTTATAGTAAGAGAAGCCTGGCCCATGATGAGATCTCCTGTGCCCATCCGGCATAGAGAACAGAGGTGATCCTGCCTCCCACGGCAGTGGGGCATGGCAGCCTCTCTTATGCCCTTCAGGTGGTGTTTATTCCTGCTGTCAACAGCAGCAGTGGCGTGCTGACAGTTTTACTAAAACTGTTTTCATCTTGTTGCAGAACGAATAAACAAACTCACTGCACTGGGACCAGCCCTATATCCTCTTAACAAAATCCATCCTGCACCTCCCATGGCACTAGCCAGGATCCCACAAGCACTCCTGTGTATTGTTGGGGGTGCAGGGCACATGCATGTGAGTGCTCAAGTTATTCTGGCACTTAAATATGGAACAGTCAGCAATTCATATTGTCACTGTAAATGTAACTGTTGAATTTCTAATAGTTTGGACTCAAGTGAGAGCTAAAGGTCATTTTGCATCAGGTTTTCTATTTAATGAGTAAAACTTAAGGGCTCAAAAACACATCTCATCCAAATTAATGTACTTGGTCCAGTAGGTTTATTTCAGAGTCATGAAGCTTTGAAAGCCTGCAAGCATCATAGTTACTGTCCTATAATCAAGCCAACCAAAATCCAAGTGCTATCTTGAAAAGTTTTCAGAATTTTATCACCCACACAAAAGAAGCCAAATATTCTTTAACAGGAATTGCCCTTAAAAATAGAAATGCTATTTTAATCAAGCTGCTGGACTGCTTTATTTTGTCACCTGTGCCCAGCAGTGGAATGCTTTTTTCCTTTAATAGATATGTTTCTTAAAACATCCTGATCATAAGTGACCTTTGGTTTTTCAGCAGAACACAGTGGAACAGTTTAGTCCTGCTCCTCTTCAGGTCAGTGGGAAACCTGCCATGCCTTCCAGCCCAGGGCACCTCAGCCTACAACACGCACAGGGCTCTCTATCTTGCAAAGCCATTTCACCCCCCACCAAAGTTCATGGACGAGGAGGGCTCTCAACCCCTCTGAAGATCATGGCTAAGAGATGCTTTCCAAATGATCCACAATAGAATAGCTCAGCATGCAGCAGCCAGCTGACAGATGAGAGCACTGTGGGAAAGAAGCTTTCAGTTTTGATTTAAAGAGTGAAAGGGCAGCAGTATCTCTGGCATCTTTGGGCAGGGACTTCCACGGATGAAGTAGCAGCTGCCCAGTCTGCATAAATTTATGAACTGGTGAGACAAGCAGGCTGCTATCTGCTGGCCCTTTGGAGGGTTAAAGGTGTGATCTGATCACACAGAGAGAGAAAGAGCTCAGGTTCAAACCCTGAAGGGCTTCATAGAGTCAGTGGAAAGCAAACTACCTCAAAGGAAATACTGAAACTGAATGTAAGCAAAGAAGTAGGACAGTATTCACTAGTGGCTGGTGGAGCCCTGGAAGCATGTGCAAAACAAATTATGGCAAATTTTTGTGTTCAGGAAGCGAGCAGGAGAGGTATCACAGTTAAAAGTTGCTAGAAACAAACAGTTTGTTGTCAGACAAAGGTATACTCGCAAAATAATTTTTTTCATTAACTCATGTCAGTCTCGGGAAAATCCCCATTAAAAAGTCTAAAAATACTTTTTGTCATCAGCTGTGAGACCCCTTTTAGTTTACTTTGACTTTTATTTGCTTTTATATTTATGTTTTATTGTGATGCTTTTGTGTACAAACTACTACTTAAATCTCCTAATACAATAGCTAGGAGGTGCCATGCTTACTTGACTTTTAAAAATTATCAGATACTGAATATAATTTAAAGACACCTAACAAAAGAATTTACTATTATACTGTAAGGAATGAGCTTCAGCCAGCTCAATTTATTACAACATATCCAGACGAGACAAAGACACAGTTAAGTATTTCAAATGGGAGAGGTGCCGGTCCAGGAGACAGAGTGCTGATATATCTAAAAAGGTTAAAGTCAGAGTTCATCCCAGGAAAAACCAATGACTCAAACATTAAATCTTCCTCCTAAAACTATGCTTCTCTGATAAAAGTCCTTAAGAAACAGCACCAAACAGACCGGACAGGGGGAAAAGGATGGCAGATCAGTAGGCAATTGCTGGAGTTGTAACCAAGGTTAAGCTTCTAGATTATCTTGTCCCTAATACAGCATAGAGAAAGAATAAGAATTTTAAAACAAAGTAATGACACAAAGGCTAATGGATAATATCTAATACCACATTGAAATACAACATTTTCCTGTGTGAAGCATGTACATATCTAAGAGCAGTAGTCAAGAAGACAAGAAATAGCCTGAGGAGTGATCCCAAAGGAGACCCTGAGAGCCATCAAGGGGAGATGAAGGGACTCAGATGAGCAAGGACCATCAGCCAAGAGGCTGCAAGCCTCTGGGGATCCCCACAGACAGGGCAGCAAACAAACCACCTTGCCACCACAAGCCCTAGACCACAGGGAGATAAACATAATGCTCACAGCAAATAGCAGCCAGCTCCTCTGAACACTGTCCCACTGACTCCTTGGGCTGTCAGTCTAAAATCAGCCCTTAGAGACTCTCTGATTTTCTACATCTCTGAGGCTTCATTATAGAATTATTCCCCATGCATAAGTTTGGGGTTAGGTCTCTTCCCAAGTAAAACACCAGGAAGACAGCTGCTTACCATGTTTTACAGTAGGATTTAATAGTATCATTAATGACCACAGATGATAGTAAAAACTTGCTTACTAACCAACCTTTCAAATAATTTCCAAAAACTAATCAGACATTTCAGACAGATCATTACCTTTGCAGTCACTCTCTCTCTTCACAGACTGGTAGTGATACAAAAATTCTTGCATGGAAAGTTTGATAAAATTGCTAGTGCCAAGTTAACGCCTTTTTTCAGTTTTCTTGCAGGAAAACTGATATAGCTGTGATGAAGCCAAGGGGGCGGGCTACTCCCATGTGTTTCCCATCTCCCAGTCAGCATAAGCTGCACCAGATACACAGAGAGCAGACAGAGAAATTATGCAGAACTTGTTTCAGCTTTGATGGTTACACAGCCAGGTATTGGGACTGCAACTGTTGAAAGCTGAAGGCACTTTGCTTCCCATTGCCTCTCAGACAAGCACTGATATTCCAGGGAATCTTACCTGAGAGACTGCACACTCATAACACCACTGTTAGCATTTGTCATCTAAGGTATCTTCAGCTTAGCAAGAATTCATTAAAATTGGTGATTCTTAAATATTTCCTGCTGTGCCCATGCCCTTGCATTTTCGTGTGCACCTTTGCTGCACTTCCCCTACTGCCAGGGAACAAGCTAAGATCCATTTTTCTCCTTAGGATACATCTTTTTCTGTGAGAAGCTGCCTTCAAACTTTCTGCCAAGAAAACCTGGCAGAATTGAGGCCAGAAGCAGAACAACTAGGTCTCCTCTGTAAGAGGAGAATTGTGCTCTGGGGAATTATGGAGAAAGGAATATCTATATGTTGCATATGTGTGTGCAGTCTATGCACACAGCAAGGGCTGCACAAGAGGAACCACTCAGCCCATGGCACTGCTCAGGGAGAATGGAGGGGAAAAAATAGGCCAGACATCTCTCAGAAATTATGTAGGCAAGCCATCCTGGCAGCAGTGGCTGTGAGGAGGGAGCCAGGGGAGGGAAGGGCTTTCAGGACCACAGGGCACTGAGGGTCGAGTGTTTCCAGATGGATGCAAGTGCTTATATCAGCCCTCCCAGGACACAGAACAAATGCCTTGTGTGAAAAATACACCTCTGAGCGCTCCTGACAACATGTACCCAAGCACTGGAAAACAGATCCTCTCCCCCACTCCCATCCTATGGACCTGTCCTCATCCGAGCTAATTTTGCAGAGATGCCTTTTATTGGACGGGTCACCTCTGGTTTCCTTAATACCAATGAAGAGACACAGAGCTGCTACTTGTCTCTTAGGTGGGCTGAATTTCCTGCTGGAGAGACTGCACCTTCCATGAACTGTGGCAATTTGGCTTTTCCCTTGGGCACCCAAGCTGCCTGCCAAAAGTTAGGTGGATAGGGTCTAACCCACAGTACCTCTCTCTCTCACAACCTCTTTCAGTGGGATTTTCCCAAATAAGGCAATGTCAAAGGGGCAGAAGATGGTCCAAAACTACCAGTGTCAAGTGTCTGTGTGTGTCTACTTCCATTCCCCTAGTTCCTCATTCCCCAAAATCTCACTGAAAAAAAATTCATTAAAACCTATAGCCACCTTGGTACAAGTGGGGAATGTGGTAAGGACTGTTGGAACTCCCGTAAAGAGAAGAGAGATGAAACAACATGTTCAGAGGATTCAGTACAAAACATATCTCTTGCTTTGGGGCTTCTTTTTCTTTGTTTTGCTTGAGGGGGAGGGGGCCAGGGGTTTTATAGGGAGGTTTTGGTTTTGGTTTTTTTAGGTTGGGGTTTTTGTTTGTTTGTCTTTGGTTTTTTTCAATGATTGCTTCCTCTTATATTGCCAGCAGAGAGGTAAGAGCTGTAGCCATAAACAGAGAGGGCCAGTGCCTGGTACCTGGACCCTGTGCTCCCATGATCTGAGCAGGGGATGTCCCCACCTGCACACCTGCTGGCTGCCAGCACCCAAGAACAAGACCTTCGTCACCCTGATGAGAGCATCACTGAAGACTAAAGACTGGGTGGCAGAGCAGGAAAGAGAAGGTTTTAGGTACAGAAGAGAACCTATAAAGGGGGATGAGAAGCGATGCAAGGGTCACTAACACTAGGCAGGAGGTGCTGCTTGCAGCACCTGGAGAGAGTGAAGCGGGGAAGGTTGCAGTATGGAGAGGTGAGGTGGCCATCCTGACACAAACAGCCAGAGAAGTGTGAAGGAGCATTGAAGGAGCCAAACATCACTGAAATTTTGACTGAGACTGGGGCTAGAATTGGGCTTGTCTCATGGGCTGTCAGAAGGTGAAGACTCCTTGATTTCAGGAACAGATAGTTTGATATCTTGGGAATATCTCTGAATTAAGGAATCTGTTGGAGTTGGGAGGTATCCTGACCTCATGTTAATAGCTACCTTGATTAAAGCCTCTCTGCATTTTTCCTCATGTGTTGTACTGTTCTGACATCTGACCCCCATTCCTACAGCAAAAGACTGGGTTTTTTTTTTTGCCTGAACAGACAAAGGAAGTGTCTTGCAACATGGGTTCATCATCTCTCTAAAAATGCAAGTTTGGCTTTAAACAGGACAAGCAAAAAATAATCGATTCCTTGAACCAACAACCTTTAACAGCTCCCACCATGATATCACATGCTCTTCCTGAGGAAACCTGCCAGTTTTTCCCTGGCTCCTTTATAAATGTCCCAGAAGAAAAACACAAAGGAAAACATAATGAAGGAAGGCTGTGGGGAAACTCCCCTTTCACCCATTTCCAGAAAAGTGAATTCCTTGGGATCTTAGCTAATAATGATATAATCTTAACTCCTGCACGAGAGTGAATTTCTTATTACAAAAAATAAAGACTGTCTTCTTGTTTCCATTTCTCATTTCCATTCCCCCAACAAACCCACAAGTTCTCAAAAGCCTGGTACAGTGGCTCAGAGAGCACAGGTGAGATATTTTATGGCATGAGTGACGTTATGAAAGGATCTGAAAAGAGAGGGAGTGGGAATAAGGGGATGACTTGACCAAAGGCAACAATAATTCTTAGTGGGAAACAGCTTTTGCACAAGCCTAATGGACTATCCCTCATCCAGCAGCACCACACTGACTCTAGAAGCAACCAGTCCCTCAGGAAATCATCACAATAAAGCCAATGGAAATATCACTGAGTAAGAACAGCCGACACAGTTCCCAATATTGATTTTGTGTTGATTTTCATGGACCTAAGACAGCAGATAGTTGGAAACCTTTGTAGCAACTTTATCAACAGTTACCCAGGAAGCCTTGTAGCATCTTAAGATCCCAAGATATACAATACAATTTCTGATTTTCTTAAGAAGCTGTGTTGCAAATTATAACATTTCTGACATTTCTTTCCAGCCTAAAAATGACTGATGGTATCTTTCCTGTGAAGTTAGGATTCTTTCACACCTTCCCTCACTTACTCACCTCTACATTCCTAAATGGCTGCACTCTATTTCAGTTTGCTAGTTAATACTGTCTATTTTTTTCACTTTGCCTGCACAAAAGTACTGTAAATATAACTCCATGCTGAGACATTTAAAGATCCAGGAACGAATTCAGCAAGGAGCGTGCAACTGTCTAAGTATGCTAATCATCCCTAGCTCGAAATGAATGTTTCACTGCTTTGCTGAATTGAGATGCTAAATGTAATCTTCAGAGGAACTTTCTTTAAGGTCACTTACATCATTGCACTTCAGAGTCTTACTAACTATGGAGAGCTCAGAGACGTAGGCAAGAGCATGGTACAGTACCCCACGCCTTTCCTTGCTGAAGAAGATAAAGGTCTATGCACAATCCACGCAAAGACTTCACAAAAATCAAAGCAGAAGTGACTGTCACCTGCTGAGTGACTTTAAAAGGAGCATGGTATAAATAAAACATGTTATTTTCAGAACTTTTTTCCTAACTGTTGAAGATGATTTTAAAATCAGTAAGTTCACAGCTCTATTAATCACTGTTATAGTTATTTTTCATGGGAGCTGTTTCCTCTGAATTTCTAACAAGTCCTAAGTCTTCTGCTCAATGGAAGTATATTTATGAATGCCTCTTTCTTAACACAGAAACCAAATAAATGTTTCTAGTTTCAGTAACAGTGAAGTTTTCCCATGTAAGACAGCATGTTGAAGCATTACAAGCTGATGGTCAGCACACATAACTGTTTTATGTAAAAAAAAATTTAAACAAACACTGCCATAATTCCACATTCACAAGGAGAGAAAAAGTATCATTTAATTGCCTCTACATGACAAAGCACACATAAGCAAGGAGCAGATTTATAGCCCAGTTGTTCCTATAACCAAACCCAATTACGATGTGTCTCTGCTCACCCTAACAGAAACATCTGCCTAACCACCCAGGCGAGGGATAACCCCTGCTAGATGACATTCCAGTGGTTTACAAGGACAATGCAACTCTGCCATAAGCAAACAGATGAATACTCTGCTGAATGTATCGCAATCACTCAGACTGATGAGATGCTTCTTCCTGTCCTTAGTAACAGGCTAAGAGGGATGTTCATCTGAAAGAAATTCAGAAACATGGAAAAAACCCTTTGGAAAGAGAATCCAAATGGAAAAGCTCACCGCTTTTGCAAAATGTCGGTGCTTGTTCCAATTGTCCCTCTGCATGGCTTGCTCCTCTTGGCTGCTTTCAGCACAGATTAGTGACCTTCAACCCTGACAAATATGTTGCCCTCATGCTTGTATGATCTCCTAATCTCTCAGAAGGTGACACATTCTGAGATTAGAGTAAATACACCAGGATCCCAGTGGCAGCATAATACAGATGCAGCAGTGATGAATGCTAGTTAAAACAGTAGCAGCATGTGACAGCTGTGTACAATCACTTTTAATTAGCAAGTTTTAATCACCCTGTTACAGGCTCCTAAGTATGCAACTAGACTAGGTCCTGAGTTCATGATTCTTTAGTCCTTTGAGTAGCTTTCTGCTAGAGAACTACTGCATGAAAGGGTTTTGCAGAAAAGCTTTGCACGATCTGCTAGTATTTCCCTGAAAAAATGGCATCTAAAGGATAAAAGAACTTCAGGTGGGGGGAGGGGAATTGGGATACAGGGCACTGTCCAGATAAACTCACTTTGCCTACAGTGTTACTCCCCAGATGTTAAACTTTACCTGTAAACGTTCAAGTTAAATAACTACAATAAAGTTCTGCAAGTACCTGACCAAAGAGAAGTTAGGGTTGCTTTTAAGTCCCATTTGCGGCATCTGAGACCAATTTTAGAAAGTGCTTTCTCTCCTTCTCGCACCCCAGCAAGAGAAAAGACCCTACTGAGGACTTGTTTCCATTGTGCAGGGAGGTCTGCCTGAAGCACGTGAAGACCTGCCAGCTGCACCTATCGCAGGAAAACAAACACTGCCAGGGATGCTGCCAGCCCAACCACTGATACTATCATGCTGGGAGAATGGTCGCTGGCATGCCGGGGCCTGTGCCGTCCCAGGCAATCCCATCCGCACACGGGTGCAGGAGTCCACAGGGACCAGGAGCCACCCCCAAGGTTATGTGCGTGCAGCCGCCCTCCCTGGGAGGGAGTGGGAAGGATGTGGTCAAACGGCAGCAGCTGGCCCCCAGGCTAAAGAACAGACCTTGGCACTGGTTCACAGTAATTCTAATAAACACAGCGATTAGGGCCAGCTTTAACTAGATTGCTTGAGAATGCAGGTAGTCTGGGCTCCAGCACAGGCTGGGCACCTGAGCAAATCCTCGTGAGGCCCAACAGACCTGCACCGCCCAGGGGGATATCTATGCTGCCGCGTTTTCACCCTGGTTCTTATCTAACCTATATTATCTAAGGTCTGACCCCTTGTCCACCAGTTAAATCACCATTATGTACGTACCATGGGATGCAGGAAAAGCAGGTCCAGCGTTGGATGTCAGCACAGGGCAGAATTGCCACCCATGTCCCCGAAACACATCAATACATGCAACCTTAATAATTTTAAATCAATGGAAGGAAATTAATGCTCAAATTTGAGTTTTATGCAATGGCCCAGTCCTGCAGGGACCTCCTGCAGGTCCACGGATGAGCAAGAACATTCGACATCACACAGGATGGAGCAGCTGTAGGCCAAAACACAATTGCTTCCCCAGGCATGCAGCCACTCAGTGCATTTCCCTGGTATTCAGATGACTTCCAAGGGCACCCGCTTCAACAACAGTGCAATGCCCTCCATTAGTAATACCAAAGAAACAACTGCTTATTGCCTGAGCAGTCATACTGTGACAAGGAAATCATGTTTCATATTTCAAAGGTAACTTAGAAATTACAATATGGAGCGCTTGACATCTTAAGAGATCTATATATCATGTTGACACATATAAACAAAAAATTAGACCATACTGCATAATGTCAAGCAGCTTTTTAGCTTGTTTTAAAAGAGGCAACCTTTATTTAGGTCTGAATGGGTCATTTTTCTCTTTCTGTTTTTTTTCCTGACAGCAGAAGTTCTTTTTTTTTTTTCACCAACAAAAGTGTTTTCTCAAGCAGCTCCTAAGCACTTGTGCTTAAAGCTTTATGATCCCTATAGAAAAATACAATCAATTCCTAAGTTTTCGTAGCTTTTGCTAGCTTTCAATAGAACTATGGAAATTTTCCAGCAGCTACTCTAGTTTCCACGAAGCAACAGTGCGCAGGGCTCTCAGTAACCCTCCTTACCAAGAGGCTTGCAATGGTGGTGCAGGGAGAGGCAGGTACATTATTTTTGTGATTAAGAACTAGCAGTTTTACTCTCCATTTATTTCAACCATCATCTTAGTGCAGATAAGACATCTGCATAACGTTTCCTTTTGCTATGGTTCACGTGAGCTAAGTAACACATATGTCAAAATCCAGGCTTTCAGCAGCTGTTAATAGCAAGGAAAAATACACTCCTGCAGTATTACAGATACAGAATCTCTGTCTTAGCTTCATTACCTGATGTTATTTAAAGAAAATTAGAGGTTTTGCACTGACAAAACCCATGCAAAGGAACAAAGCATTGAGCTCATCTTATCCAATATGTGCAATAAAGGTTTAGTTAATGGTATTTTAGTTAAAATAGTAGGACTGCATCTCACTGCATATTCATAGGGTGACCAAGACAATCAAATTCCCATAGAAGGCTTCATCACAAATGCCCCATTTAGTGGAAGAGAGTTGTGAAATTTCCCCTCAGCAGGCGGATGGCTGTGGTGATGGAAAAGCCATGCTGCCCAATGGTCTTCACGAGGAGGTTTGTGTTAGTCTCTCCCTCTTGTCATGCAATGGAAATTTAGAAGATGCCTCCTGCAGAAATATTTGTCCTGGCAGACCATCCAGATGACATTAGCAGACCCCAACAAATTTCCAATAAACACATCTTAAAAATCTTCACTATGCTGCTGACTGTGGAGGGCACAGAGATTGCACCTCGCCCCGATTACCCCTGGTGAGGTGACCGTGACCCCCTCCACAGACCTGTAGCCCCTGGCCTGAGCTCCCCTCCAGAACTGGGTGCTTGGAGCAATTTGCACGTTTCTCACTGATGAAGAGGAGCGAACAGAAATTGCTGGCGTGTGCGCGCCTGGCTATGGAGTCTGTGCCTAGAAGTCTTCATCCTCCTTCCTAGCCAAGGGGTGCAGAGAGGGCATAAGAGGTGCAGCCAGGTCTGTGCAGAAAACCCAGCACCGGTAGTGGAAGCAGATCCCACCTGCCTCCTGCAGCCTCTTCCTGCGGGGCGCGGGCTGGCGGGGACACATACACTGGAATGGGGCAGGGGGAAAGGGACAGGGGCAGAGGTACACAGCACACGAGGTGACCCCGTAGAGGCGGGGTCGGGGAAAGGCAGCCTCTGGTGCCGCTGTCGGTGTCCGTGCAGGACGAGGCTCGGCGCGGTCCCCCCCTCCCCGGCCTGGCAGACCCCCGACCCCAGCCGTGGCCGCCCCCGCCGCAGCGGGTAGCAGCGCCCACGGGGGGGGGCCGGGACCGGGCAGCGGTCTCCGGCGGAGTGCCCGGGGCCCGCTCGCCGTTCCCGGGAGTGAGGGACGAGCCGGTGCGCACACGTGTGAATGCACAACCGTAACCACACACACTCACCGAGGCGGGGTGGTACGGAAAAAACCCGCAGCCAGGTTACAATTTTCGGGGCAGCTCTGCCGCCGGCCGTGCCCAGCGCGGGTCCCCCCGCCCCCACGGCTGCGGGGTCGGCGCGCCGCGCGCTCCGGGAGCAGGCTGTTCTCCCGGGCCCGGGGGTTTCGCTGATCCATCCCTCCCCCTCTCCCCCCCCCCCCCCCGAAACCACAGCACTGCAAGAAAAAAAAAAAAAAAGCAGCGGGGCGGACGGAGCGGTCTGCTGGCCGCCGCACAAGCTCTGCGCGGTGCCCCGGCGGCCGCCCGGGCTGCGCCGCGTTAATGTCATAGCACCGGCGACATGAGGACCTCATACCTCCGGACAACTGGGTGAGTCATAAATACACGGCGCGGGGCTGAAAACCGAGACTGTTTACAGCCACTTTGCAGCGGCCTCCGGCGAGTCAAACCGCCGCCTCCCTCTCCGGGACCGGGCTGAGCCGAGGGGCTGCTGGCGGCTGACCCGCGCCGACGACACCTGCGGCCTCCGAGGGGCGAGGAGGGGGCGGCCTCCCCCCCGCCGCCGTCCGTCGGTGCGTCGGTCCGCGGCGACGGGAGCGCGGCAGAGCCGCCGGGGAGGGACGTGGTGTTGGGTTACCCCCGGCCCTGCCGCCGCCGCCGCAGGGACAGCGGGTGCCGCGGGGCTGCGCCGGCGGCCGCGCAGCCCGCGGTATGTCGGGCCGGTGACTTCAGCCGGGAGATATTTGGAGGCTCCGCGGGGTCCGGTGCGGGGGGCCAGCGTGTGTTTGGGTCTGAAAGCGAATCAGCGGAGGGCGCGTCACTGCCAAAGGGGCGCCCAGGGCCCGCTGGGGCAGCCGCAGCGGGCGCTCCCCGGCACCGGCCCGGCCTCCCGCCGCTCCCGCCACGCTCCCCGCTTGGATCTAAGCTTTCGCCGCGACGGGACCCACGATCCGCAGGAGGAGGCTTCGCTGCTGGTGCTGCTACCGAGTCTACAAATCCCACCGCCGGCCTCTGATTCTCCCAGCAGGCTGAGAGGGGTGGTTTGATTTTTTTTTTTTTAATTATTTTTCTCTACCCTCCTCAGCTGGGGTGGGGTTTTTTTTCGTGGGTTTTTTTTTCTTTCCCGCCGTTGCGTGCTTGTCCGAGCGGTGCGCGGCTGCCCGCGGTGCTGGACCAGCTGGCGTTACAGGAGCGCTGATGTCTTCATCTGACTCCCCGCAGTTGTTGATGGAGTGTCTTTCTCAGATTTCCAGGCAAGGTCCCAAGAGCAGCACCCAGAGCCAGCTCCCGCTGCCAGGCGGCGCTCCCCGCGGCTCGGGCCGCTCCCGCCGCTGCTGAGCGCGGCCCCGGGGCCGGAGCGGGCAGAGACCCCTGCCCGCGGCGCCGCTCCTGCCGCGGACACAGCACCTGCGGCGGCGGCAGCAGAGGAGGCCGCCGGGGCTTGTGCTGGCGACTCCCGTCTGCCTCCATCCAGACTTGCGACCTTGTTCCCCTCCTCCGTACGTCTGCCCCCCGCCCCCCGCGCGCAAAGAGGGTCCCGGCGGTCGGACCCCGATCCAGCCCACATGCATCATTCGTCCGGCCGCTCGGCTCCGTGGCGTTAATGTCCATCTCGGGTCCGACGAGACCAGCATACAGGTGAGGGCGAGGCGGGGGCCGCGGCGGGGGCCGCGGCGGGGACCGCAGCGGGGCGGGCGGGCCGGGGAGGGCACCCTCCTGGGGGACACAGGGCCGGCCCGCAGCCCCCCG
>VZTO01027053.1:69311-87717 GCA_013400615.1 Syrrhaptes paradoxus
CCCCGCCGCGGGAGCCGGGGCCGCCTCTGGTCCCCACTGGCGGGGCCGCGCCCCCCGGGCTGGACACTGCCCTGGGCCGCCGTCCGGGCCGGGCCGAACCCGGCCGGGGCAGCTGTCATCCCCGGGCGGCGGGCATGGAGTATGTGCCGTGGCTGAGCACAGGCAGGGCGAATGGAGAGCGAGGGGGAGAGAAGAAAAAGGGAAAGGGAGAAGAGAAAGGAAAGCAGATGTGAGGGAAGAGAAGGAAAGGAGACGGGGAAGAAAAGAGGAGCAGGAAAAGAAGAGAAAGGAAAAATAGAGGACGGGAAGGAAACAGGGAAATGTAAAGAAGGAGAGGGGAGCAAAAACGAGGGAAATGAGAAGAAAAGGGAAGGAAAAAGGTGAGGAAAAGGAGATGGAAACAAAGAGGAAAGGGAAAAGGAAAGGAAAAATAAACTATTGAAACAAGGTGAAAGTGAAACAGGAAGACAAAGGGAAAAGGAAAGAAGAAAGGGAAAGGAAAAGGAAGCGGAAAAGCAAGAAGATAGGGAAAGGAAAGATGACAAGTGAAGAAGAAATGAAAGAGAAAACAGAAAAGGAGAGGGAAGAAGGACTGGGAAGGGGATGGAAAAGGGAAAAAGAAAAGAGGAAGAGGAAAGGGAAAAGGAGAGGGACAAAGGGAAAGGGAAAGGTAAAAAAAAAAGGAGAAGAGAGGGGAAGGAGGAGAGATGGAAAGGAAAGGGAAGGGAAGAGAAGGTTTGCCTGTAGCATGACAAATCTGTGCATTGCTGCACCCCAGTTCAGTGAAGTCTGCTGCTGCCCAGCCTGGGGACAGGTGCCCCAGCGCAGCCTGGGTGCTGGAGGACAAGCACAAGGTGACCTGCTTGCCAGTGCCGGGACACAGTCACACCCCCATGTCCCTGGGTGCAGGCTCCTGGGACCTGCCTGCCTGCATCCCCCAGAGCAGCTCTCTTTTGGGCATAGAGGAGCTGGAGGCCATCCCGTGCCTCCCTCTCCCACATTGCTCACTGGGGAGGGCCCACCTCCCTAGCTCTGGGAGGTGAGAAGGGTGGGAGGCTGAGCTGGGCACAGATTGTTTCCCCCTGCTCTGTCCCTGGGACTGGCCAGGGTAGACTGGGCCGATCTGGGACAGGAGGCTGCCTGGCTTTGTCTCAGGGCTGGCAGGGTCGGGGCAGGACTGGGGGAGCACAGCAGCTGGGAGCTAACCCTGCCTCTCCTCTCTGCCAGGGGCCCGTGTTGGAAGGAGATCTAAGATGAAGTTATGGGATGTTGTGGCTGTCTGTGTGGTGCTGCTCAACACGGTCTCCACCTCGCCCCTGCCCACCAGTAAGACGCCTCTTGAGGGGCCACCTTCGGTGGTAGAGGGGCCTGAAGATGATCTCTCCCCCATCAGCCTGCCGCCTCCCTATGCTGTGCACAGTGACTGTAAGAAACATTCCCCTTTGTAACCACTGCTGTCTGTCTTACTAAATCTGCTCCCCTTTACCCAGGCATCACACTGAGGAAAGGACCCCCCTACTTTCTGCCCCCGCATCTCCCCTAGGGAAGGTCACTGGCTCTGGTCTGGCTCCAGCAGCTCCAAAACAAGTCATCCTCCAAATCCTGGGGTTGGCAATTGCAGTGGTAATGCCCCCCACTTCCCCTCGCCTCCAGCCTTACCTTCCTAGTGGTTGTAAGATACCTTTGATTGAAAAACCTGGAGAGATGGCAAAGTTAGTGGTATGCAAAGGATCTGAGAGGAGGATTGGGTACATACACTTCACAGTGCAGGCACTGAAACTCCTTCCCCACCACTTCAGCCTCCTCTCCCTACTCCGACCTGCCAACACAATGATTCACTGTCTGTAGCGGGCACAAATCCTGGTGGAGACTGGGCTCCATGGTGGGAAGAACTGTACATATCCTGGAGTGCTGCTGAGTTTCACTGAATCCTCCTTGGATCCTGATCCCAAAATTAGTGTGTCCACATGGAAATTTACAGAAGAGTAGCGGTAGTGGGGTTAGGAGCTTGATGCAGAGCAATCTCTGTGAACCGGCTCACAGTAAGACAGATTACAGTCCAAGTGACAGATAATAATAATAATAATAATGCCTTGCTAATAATAGGTCTCCCACAACAGCAGATACAGGATTTTCACAGCAGTATGTGAGTGTTATGCTAACTCTGGTGGCTCTTTAAAGTGAGGGTTAATATGATTCAGTAAGAAGTGGCAAAATACTCATATGAATTGTGGAGATGTTCCCTTAGCAAAGGCACAGACGCAGCTTGGAGGTTGCACCATTGCCCTTGCTCAGCCCTCTCTGTTTAGCTCGTTGCCGGATGCAGACAGTATCCAGTAATCGGGATTCATTTTTATCTCCTTATCTGGAGGCATGTCCTTTCCCTGCGCCTGCTGCAGCTCCAGGCATGGGCAGCCCCGCTGTGGTTTCTCTGGGAGCAGCCAGGCTAATGCAGCATGGAGGCACCGAGCAGGGAATCGTGTGCCATGCCTCCACTTTCATCCCTTCCCCAACACTCATCTCCTCTTCTGTCTGTCTAGATGCACACACGTCTGTGTCCTTCCCCATTTAGTCTTCTCTCTTTTATTTTCTTGCTTCTGTTTCCTCCCTGCTGGCATCTTTCCTGGGCTGCCGCCTCTGCCTGTCCCAGCCCAGGCTCCTGTTGCTCACAGACTGGCAGCCTCTGACATCCTTTCCGCCCCTCTGCACATGGAGGTTGGCCAAAAGCACTTCTTCCCAAGGCTCCAGACTTCTAGGGAGCCAATCTGCGTGGCAGGATGGGTACTGTCCTACGAAAGGCAGCAATCAGCTTTTCAGGCCACTGTGCTGATCCTCTCCACATGGGCTTGCTGCACCACCCGTGGCACAAAGAGCATTAGAGGGAAAGCGGCGACAGCTAGTTTGTAGCTCTGGCAGAAGCTGCAGGGTGGGAGAGCATCAATGTTCCATCTTTCCAGGGTGATAGTATTTGTACAGCCCTGCTTTCATCTTGGAACTTACTGTGCAAATGTGATTCTTGGTGAGCTGTTCTCTTCTCAGCAGCTTGAGAGCACAGGTATCGGTAGCAGTCTTGTCCATTCCTAGTGTCCAAAACTTCTCATTGTTTCCTCCTTTTTTCCTATGGATTGGGTAAACAAGAAGTGGGAAGAAGGGTGGATGACCTGTGTTTTCGCTGAGCTGTGATGGCATCAGTAGACAGCTTCTTCCAGATATCTGTGTTCCCAGGGTACAGACGTAGGTTTTGCCAAGCAGGGCTGGGTCCCAGGTTGTTGCCCAGGATGGTTGTTTCAGAAAGGGCTGGTAGTTTGGCCTCGATGTCTTAAGCCTGCAAATCACAAATAGACAGGTCTGGCTGCAAGGGGAAAGTAAGTAGTGCTGTTCTTCATAACAGAAATTGGGGAAAACCCAGAGTGTTCCTGTGGTCTTTGCATGGCAGCTGTTTACGCAGCTCCCATGCCTGAAAGTCAGAAACTCTTCTTTCTGCTATATTGCCACCTTGAGCCAGGGGAGACCTGCAGAAAGGCAGCTGGAAGAGAGCAGTGAAATACTTTGATTCACTTTTGCTTTGTTTTTAGTTGATTTAAAGGTGTGTGGTGTCTGGACAACAGTCTGCAAACACATAGCTCGCAAGGCTGATCCTATCCAGGCACATCGCTGCCTTCCTACTACAGCAGCACTTCATTTGAGTCACTGCGGTCAGTGTCTTCGACATATTTGTTTTTCTCCATCTACTATTGGTGGCACGCACCCTTCAGCACAGGGAAGACATATGACAATGTACACAAGAGGTGTCACGTCTGCATCATGTAGACCTCCCTCTCCTGGTTGAGGTTTCGCTTACAAGCAGAGGGCAGTATGCAGGCATGCTTGCAGCTCCCCGGCTTGTCTGCAGGCAGACCTGCCATGTATTAATATCTCTGTAGATACTGTTGGTCAGCTGTTTCACTGAGTGCCTTTGCAGGAGGCAGCTCACAAAGTGCCATCGTTGCCCATGTTGGCTCATCTGTGTAGGGCAGCAAGTGGGTGCTGAGCAGGACTGGGTGCTGCACGTGTTCAAAAAAGAGAAAACTGCTCTCCCCGAAAGTGATCCCTGTGCAGGCTGGGTGCGGAGCAGCACTTGCACTCAGAGGTGTGCATTGCTCTTATTTCAGGGAGGTCAGGTGTCCCATACACCACTGGCAGCAGTTGTTAGTAGGGTTGTCAGATCAAGTCCCCCTCCTAAGGGCAGGCCAAGCACCTTACTGGAGCACAGAACTGTTTTCCCAGGCCCTCAACACCTTTGTGTTCCCATTTGATGGGATTGCTTTCTCTGCAAAGTACTCTGAGGTCACCTGATGTTACCCCATCCCTTTCAGATTGACTTGAAACCTTCCTTCGTTCCAGCCTACAGGCAAGGTTCTAACCTCCTGAGCTGCTCAGGTGTAATGTGCTGACCTTGGGTGTTCAGGGCAGTAATTAGAGATGGCAGAGGGTGTTGGCAGCTGGAGTCTTCTCCATTTTTTAGTGGACAGGAGGCTGAAATGAGAGTAGCCTGCACAAACACAGTGCATTTGAGATGAATACAGTGTTTGTAGGTATTTTAGGCATCAGTGTTTATGGTACAGCTTATTTCACACACAAAAAAAGAGTAGCTGTAGAGTTTGTAAAGTTAGAAAACCCTTTCTTTGTTTCTGTCATGCTGCAGTGTACCGGGTGAAGGACACAGTTATCTTAAACAGCAACTGCGAACAGAACAAATGTAAACTAAATTGTTATAAACTAAATACTAAGCAGCTTCAGCAGCATGACAGTGCAGAGGGAGCCAAACACTTGGTTTGTCTTCTGTGAGTTCCCAGTGAATACATTTTGTAACTGCTGCTGTATGGCCACAGTCAACATCCGTGTGAGGACTGGAGTGTCCTAAGATCCAGGATATGATATATAGTCTCATGATCAAGTGAGCATCTTTAGTAAGAACTGGTGGTAAGCATATAGAATCAAATGAAATATCTCACCATGGACTTTGCCCTCCTAATAGGAGAAAAAGCTGCTTTTCTTTTTTGCATTATAATGCCTTATTCTAAGGTCACTGGATGGGCATTTGTTGTTGGAGCTCCTTTGTTGTGTTTGTTACGCTCTAACACACTGTGGTATCTGTGCATTATACCCCTGCTAAGGGGTATTTATTGTTAAGTTACTGAATTTAGCTGCAACATTTTCAACTAATTTGGAAAGTTTCTAGAATAAACCATGATATTGTAGGGCTCTTTAAGGCAAAAACAGTATTAAATTATGCTTCCAACTGACTGAATTTCCTTCCCTACAATATTTATTAGGCAAGTTCAGTGTTACGAACCAGAACTCTCATGTTTCTGCCCAGGCTTTCTGGCTCAGCATACCTACGGTGTGGCATACACACTTCAGTCTAAGAAGCCCAGAGGCTACAGAGGTAGCCTTCCCGTGCACAGTAAATCCAGTGCATCAGAGAAGTATCTGCCACATCGAGCAGGTGCCACACTGTGTCATTTGATCTGTGTGTATGCAGTGCAGCCGGTGCATCTAGCCAGTGTCAGACCAAGTGTGCCTGTGTCCCTGGGCCAGCATATATATAGTAAAGTTTGTTTGCATGGCCATGCCCAGGTTATCTAGGCATTTAGAAATCTCAGGCATTCAAGTTTGCCCATTCATAGGCAAAATTCTAGAGAAAGAAAGAACAGGATACATCTGGTTAAATTCAGATGAATGTATCCCTAAAAGCCAATTTCTCCACAGTCTCAGATATAACTACTGAATATACTCCTGTGAAGGATGTTCTGGGACTTAAGCAGGAAAGGATTGAAAAGCAAGAAAATGTGGGTTTATTCTCGCTTTAACTGTTATCCTTTGTTTAAAGTTTTATGTCTTTGCTGCTTTTCAATTTAGGGACCTCAAAAATTTCCCAGTGGAAGTGTGTATCCTTTCAGATGTTTTGCAGGTGTGGATTGCTAAAAAACATACCTGAGCATGTTTTTCTTGATCACCTTTCATAGGCCTCTTCAATATATTTTAGAAATCCCTGTGTTCCAGGTCTGCACATGATGAGCAACAAAACCTTTCTTGGAAGGCTGGAGAGTTCAGCTGTGTAGTGACTATTGATGAATTGATGGGGGAGGCATTTCTTGTTCACTAGAAGAGGATCCTTAGGTTGATAGGTTGTAATGTCTTTATAAATTATACTGTTCCTGATTGGGACTGGATAAAGTAGGTTTAAAATATTTAAAGCTGCAGAGGCTGAGAGAAGCCATTGGGGTTGTCGAGTCCCATCCCCCACAACTGCAGGTGATCAAGGATGGAAATTTAGTGCAAATATCCAGTCTTCATCCCCCATGCACATTATCAAGCAACTGCAACTTAAAACTTGTAGAACAGAGGCCAAACTCCACACATAACTACACTTGCTGTGGATTCTCCTACTTCAGTGGTAATAAGTTAATGACAACTAATAAATGGGGAATACTAAATATCGCAGCATAACCATGTTCAGGATCACCAGACATCTAAATAGGCCACTGCCACATTAGTGCTGGTAGAGTGATTGACACTGCAAAATGGTCATTTTTGACAAAACCCGCTGTCGTTTCTGATCAAGTAATATTTGATAAGGGGAACCAAAGGAAAGATTTCAATGATTCTTGGAAATTCAGCCCTGAATACAAAGAGATTTATAAGATCAAGGACAAAAAATCAATTATGTGGGGCATTTAAAATATCAATGCTCTTTTTAAGGAATTCAGACACATTGTATGACTTAGCAGATATTTAGGCTGATTGTATTGGTACAGCACTTAAACTCAAACCTGCAGGTACATTTCTTTGAAGTCAGTGGGACTTGCATAAATACTTTAATGATTATGGAACAGGAATAATCTTCAAAAGAAGCAAACACTGAAATCAAAATACTTGTTTTCCTCTGTCGGAGTCAGGCAGCGTTACAGCAGTGTGGCAAAACTTCTCAGGAGGCCACATTTTTAGAGTCCAGCTGGTTGTATCCCCTTTTACTAACAAGCTACATACAAACATCTTGACTACCTCTGCTCCCATCCCAAGCATGTAAGATTTCTTTGGCAAAATCAGAAATTACTCAGGAAATTTCTGACAGGGAGGTGTGGATCCAGCATAGCGGCTGGGAAGGAGCTTGCTCTTCTGAGCACACACCAGCACAGTCTGGCAGGCCGTGGTCCACACATCCCAACATGAGACCTTCTGGAGTGGAGCATATAGCACCTGCCCTAGAGCCAGGGACTGATTATTATAACATTTTTCAAACAGCAATATTAAAACTTTTCATGTCGTTCTTATTGTAAACACATTGAAATGCAGGTAGTGAAAGGCAACAGTGGAAGAACATGTGTTATTTATAGGTCAGATCAAAATCTGATTGCAGCAGAGATTGCCATGGGAGGGGCATCAGCCATGTTTTTGCCTGGATGGCCCTGCTTTATGGTCCCAGGGAAGACTCGGGTAGGGTATCCTCCTG
Organism: Syrrhaptes paradoxus; assembly: GCA_013400615.1. Lineage (NCBI taxonomy): Eukaryota > Metazoa > Chordata > Aves > Pterocliformes > Pteroclidae > Syrrhaptes > Syrrhaptes paradoxus. The sequence goes on from VZTO01027053.1 coordinate 76,807, forward strand.
CTGCTCTACTGCCTGTGCTTGTTCCTTGGGAACACCCCTAAAACCCAGGGGGAGATGTAGTGTAAGAGCACAGGCAGCCTGGGGAACAGTTGCTGATATTTATTTAGGAATGCTATTCCTCTTCAGTGATCTGGCACTAAAGTGGGGCTTAGTGACTGATGTGAGATTTACTGGTGTCATGTGAGGGCTGGGCTGGATCACTTCTGCACCAGGGATGCTAAAGATAATTTATTTTTGTTACCAATAGTATTTCCTCCACTAAGGTCTCAATGCCATGCCTGTTAGCTGGCTGCACGCCTTCACGCAGTGATAAGACAAGGGGTAATGGATTTAAACTGGAAGAGGACAGATTTAGACTAGATATTAGAAAGAAATTTTTCACTGTGAGAGTGGTGAGACACTGGAACAGGTTGCCCAGGGAAGCTGTGGATGCCCCGTCCCTGGAGGTGTTCAAGGCCAGGCTGGATGAGGCTTTGAGCAACCTGGGCTAGTGGGAGGTGTCCCTGCCCATGGCAGGGGGTCTGGAGCTCAATGATCTTTGAGGTCCTTTCCAACCCAAACTGTTCTATGATTCTATGATTCTTGTTAATAGAGGTCATGCCTTTTGGGTCCCATACGTACATACTCATTTGAGGCTCTTGCAGGCTTGGGACAGAAACAAACACTAAGCATAAACCCAGGTTTTACCAAGAAGCTGGGTAGTTACTCAGCATGGTATGGATTTGGAGGGATACAAGGCCTTCATGAGGACAAAACAGGCAGGTTTTGCCTGCTCGTGCCTCACCCAGGTTTTGATCCTGCTCCATCACTGGCTTCAGGCAGGGCACTGCCATTTTTTCTTTTTTTCCCCTTTTACACTCTTTATGCCATAACTTCTTCAGATGCAGAGACTGCTTTGTGGGTGCTCAGGTACCCACACAGCCCCGTACAGTAACACCCTCGTGCAGACGGGCTCCTGGCAGCTGCTTCAGGAGCTGTCACACCTCAAGGCCAACCGCTGAAAAGCTGTCTGCTTCTCAGTGCTCAGAGATGGTTGTTCAAAGCTCTGTATCAGAGGTGAGACCTCATCCTCCTGCTGCTCCTTTGCTTCTTGACGGCCAGATGAGACACCCCTTTGCCCACCCCAGAGAGGCCAGAAGAGGGACCCAGCCCTGGGTACCAGCCCAGAGTTGGGCAGGATCTTGTGAGCAACCCCACCTGGGCAGGAGGAAGAACAAGAAACTCTGTGGACAGGTCACCTGGCAAGGCAGCTTCCTTTACTTCATCCAGTTCATTTGGTTTTGCTCTTTCCCAGTGCTCTCAGGGCATTCCCCCATCTGGCAGCAACTGTGGTGGTCCTGTCACTACTCCTCTTTCTTCTCCTGGTAGGAACCAGCATTTCATACCTGCAAGAAAGCAGGCAAGGGCTGCAAGGGGAGGCACTGCCGAGCACAGTAGTGTGAAAATGCAAAGTACTCTGAAGATTTGCCATTACAACCAACACATGAGAAGGGACAGAGTTACCTAGTGAGCTACAAACACAAAACTTTGCTGCTGCATCAGGAGCAAGCACACCAGGAAGGTGAACCCTGTGCCTTTTTCCAGTGCTGCCTTATTGTACCTGACTGGTGTGAGTGGCCCTGGAGTCATCCTCCAGGTTACTCAGCATATTACCTTGATGAGAGACAAGTGACACCGGTGAGAGGCTCCATTTCTCTGAGTCAGAGGGAGGACGCAGCATGTCCTGGGAGCTGGCGAGGCAGGGAGTGAAGCAGTGAACCGCAACTTTATTAAACATTTAAAGATGAGACGACCCTGGTGTGTTTGATGCTCTATTTCCTAATGCACAAAACCTACAGGTTTGTATTTCACTCTTAGCCCCACAGATTTTTGTGCAAGGCATGAAAGCCAAGTCATGCCTCAGAGAGGTGATATTTTAATTGTTTAAATGCTAAGAGAACAATTTTTAGCACCCCTCTTTACTTTGATGACGGAGTGATAGGCTTTGTTTTTCATGAAAAGTATTTCATTTTCAATAAAATAAATGGTTTATCCCCACCACAGTTTATGTTTTTTTACTTTGCAAAGCAGAATGATCATGTCATTAGTAAATTTAACCTCACTAAGGTCGGACTTCCACAAACAGGTTACTCCAAGGGTCTCCTGAAGTGTGTCTCTGTGGTGTGAGGTGGAGGGATTCTGTGTTTGGATAGGGTATGTCCACTATAATACTGAAAACACTACTGCAAAGTAGGCTAAATGAAAAAAATAATTAATGAATAAAAGGTATGCCAGGGAAGTCTTCATAAGCAACAGAAAATAAGGATGACTTGTTGCAGTCACTGTCAGAGGCACAGTGATTGTCTGTTTTCTACTAGCTAATGATCTAAGAAGAAACACCTTTGTGATTATAAGTTTGGAGAAAACTTAAGAAATAACCAAGAAAGAAAGGAAATTAAAATATTTTAATTATGAAAGGCCCAGATTAATGTGCCAGAACTGTTTTTAAAAAAAGGACCGTTTCATCCTTACAAAGATCTGGATCTGAATTTTTGAAATAATGCTTACCGTTGTAATAAGCTGGATTAACCCTCTTGCACTTTGAAATTGTACTTTAAACTAGAGTCTGAATGCTGCTGCTTGAACTTTTTCTAATTGAAAGACAGCTGTGCATAAGTGAAATATCCTGGTAATTTTATTAATTATTTGGCCTGACATTTTGATGTGGTACCTATACACTGCCACAAGTCATAGAATCACACAATCATAGAATGGTTTGGGTTGGAAAGGACCTTAAAGATCATCAAGTTCCAACCTCCCTGCCATGGGCAGGGACACCCTCCACTAGCCCAGGTTGCTCAAAGCCTCATCCAGCCTGGCCTTGAACACCTCCAGGGATGGGGCATCCACAACCTCCCTGGGCAACCTGTTCCAGTGTCTCACCACCCTCATAGTGAAAAATTTCTTCCTAATGTCTAGTCTAAATTTACCCTCTTTTAGCTTATACCCGTTACCCCTTGTTCTCTCACTACACTCCCTGTTAAGGAGTGCATGCATAAAAGCTACAATGTAGAACAAAAATCTACTTTTATCATTTTTAGTATACCTTATATGGCTTCTGCTGCATTGCTTTAACTCAGGATATGCAAAGTGCTAAATGACATTGCAGTGATGTGATTACATTTTCCCAAGATCCATACGGAAAATTATTCTTTAAAGTATGAACAGTTACAAATAACCTAAAATGTCAAGTTTTATGAGATTTTTTTTAAAAATCCACTTATATAAATTATTATTTTGCAATTAATAGAATTTAAGCTTTTCTTGTAAGCCATAATAGACAGCATGGTCAGAAGAGACTGTAGTTAGCCTTTTAAATTCGTAACCAGGCACCAAAATGAGTAACTGTATTTTTTTCTCTAAGGCTGAAGATCCATCTGTTCCCACTGAAATCAATTTGTGGTCAGGTACGAACTGAGGGTTTCTTGCTCTTCCATGCTGTGTTACTGCCACTGTAGGAGAATATTTGGCTTTAAAATAAATCTGTTGCTAGTAAAATCAAAGGAATATTTTTGCAAAACATAACTGTGATCCCATTTTGAGCAGACAGAAGTAAACTGTCCATTTTTCCTTAATGGGGACTATTTTCTTGAGAGTGTGATGAGTTGGTTTGGATGATCATTTGTATTTATTTTATGTAGAAGTGTATTTGAACAGTGTGTAATTTATTCTTCTAAAAAACACAGATCCCGGTCCTGCTGGCATGCGGTGTCTCTAGTTAATTGGAAATGCAAAGGCAGGCTCTGGGGGTTTGCAGTGGGGAAGATGCCCAGCGGAAGGCATGTTTTCTTGCATGCCTAAAGCAGAACTCTGGAGTGGCTTTCTGAGGAGGTCGGTAGGGAGCACCGCAGGTGTCTGGCTGAAGGATCATGCACCTCTACGCGCTGCCAGCTCTTCCAGTGCCCAGGGGACAGGGACTGTGCTTAGGGATGGGCGGGTCAGAGCTTTAGGTTCCAGAGAGCAGCAGTGAGATTAGAATTTCAGTTTGTATTCAAGAGGAGCATGGTCAAAACTATAATCTGAGTGTGCCCTAAAGGTTTAGAAAGCAAGCAAACAGCTTGCTAACAGCAAGCAGAAGATGCAAATGTTCTTGTTTTTTTAATTAATATTTTAAATGACTCTCATTTCTTCTTTTTTTGTTTGACTCCTGGTGTTCTGGACATTGGGTGGTCAACAACTCTGCCCCCAAGCCTGATCACTCTTCTAGATTTCCACACGTACCAGTCCTGTGATGCTTCATTCTTTCCTTCTTTGCGTTTTTATTCATTTTGTGCTGGTGTGAGAAACTCCTGGCAGATCAAGAGCACTGGTTTAGCTGGACACAGGAGACAGAGATAAGTGCCCAGAGGCAGATTGGCACATGGGCTGCCATCCGTGCTCCCACTCTTGATACCCCAGTGCTAGAAAGCAGACTCATGGTCTGGTTGCTTCCAGAGGAAAAGCCTCTGCCTGTTACTGCCTGGGTGGTCAGATCCTTGTCATGGCAGTGAAAGAGGGAGTGTGGAAGGGAGCTGCAGGAGAGTAAGGTGAGCAGGAGCAGGCACCGCTGCCTGCCCTGTGCTCCTGCTGGCGGGGTGCTAAGCAGAGGCCCTGCAAAAATGCGTGCATGTCCCCACATGCAGACTGCCAACAGAGGATTTCCCCAGGGAGCTGGATGGACAAGCAACAGCTTTCAGAAACATGACATAAACCCCAAAGGAAACCTCATGACTGCACCAGTCTTGTGAGTGTTCATGGCACCATAGTCTAAGTGTTGGGGCTCAGCCCGACACACTGCCTGAGTGGGGTCTGTCAGCCTTTTTCCCACACTATGAACAAGGTACACAGAGGCCCTGTGTTCCCTGAGGAAGGATTTTACATTTCCAGGACATATGGTCCTTTCCCTCAGGAAACACCTGCTTTCAGATGCATCACATGTGTGAGACAACCTTCGCTAACCTATACTGAGCACATGTTGCTGTGGGCTATCCCATCCTGTTCCATCCTGCCCTGTCCTAGGTGGCTGTGGATTTTTAAATTCTCGTTCCTTTGCACCCTGGAGTCTGGGATCAGGGGCTACTGCTTAGAGATCTTTACTGCTTTTATTGCTGTAGTATTTGAGCATTTTCTGCTGGCACTTTGTACAATGTGACAGGCATCTGTCATGTTTGTTCTCTCAGCTTTTCCACCAGAAGGCAAGTGTTGTCAGTAAACTAGTCTGTTTTGAAAAAAAAAAGTGTATGTATAATTAGATATATTTTTATGTGTGTATGTGTAAATACAACACACATAAACACACGTGCAAACTGTGTATGTTACAGGAAGGGATAGTAATATGTGCTTCTCCCAGAGGTGTGAAATCCCCACAGAAAGCTCTGTCTGCTGCACAGCAAGTCGGGCCAGTCCGTGCAGTATTAGAGAAGCAAAGCTGCCAGGCTGCTGACCTTCCTTCTGAGACTATAAATATTTTCTAAACAGTGGTGGAGACAGAGGGGTAACTAAGTACCCCTCAATCAAGTGGCTTTATTCAGGTTACAAAATAGCACTTAATGCCAAGGCAACCTCTGTGAGTCCAGTGGTGTTCCCTGGCCATGCAGCTCAGCTCAGCACCCCAGCAGCACTTTATAACAATGCAGAGACCGAACAAGTGTGTGGCATGTGGTGGCTCTGGTGCAAAGAGGTCTCAGCATCCCTGGAGCATGTCTACCAAGAGCCATCAGGATGGGATGGTCCTGCTGTCAGTCTTCTCCACCTTCCCTTCTGTCCATTAGCCTTTTATGGTCATTAGTTCTTGGTCAGTGGTTATTGCTTATTCATGTATGATGTCTAGTGGTAGCTTCCTTAGCACTTACCTCTAGTGCCTAGTTTCAAACTGTCATGCCTGGTGTTAATACTGGTATTTCCACTTGGTTGCCCAGGGTCTTACTTAAGCAGTTTTTTTACAGCATTTTGTTCCAGGCTCTCAGGCTTTTTACCCATGCTTATTGGACAGGTGAATATCCCTTCTGAGTTATGACTGGCATATTGACATAGGTTGCTAAGTCAACTCTCACTTCACTCCTGGCTGTCAAGGTTTCCTTCAAACCCCTGTGAGCCAGTCCTAGTGACTGTTTATAGTCACACTGATGACTATGTTTTGTTAAGCAGCAGAAAATTAGCACCAAGCCCCATACGATTGGTATGAGCCCCATTGCTTGGGTTCATTGTTTAGCAGTTTCTGGGTCCAGCACTGAGAGCACAGGAACATGCCGCCGTGTGTGTATCGAAACTTGGCTTTGTGGCTTGCATAATAATTCTGAGTTATACCAGCCAGAGGCTGACTGATTGCAGGGACTGGAGGTGTTCCTTGAACAGTGTTAAACTATGGAAGCAAACTTGGGGCACATTGGCAGTCCATTTGGAAGGTGCCAAAAAGAGCATGGTTACATTTATCATTATCAGTTTCGGGCTCCACAGGTAGAGGGTGTTGCTTACAGCAACTTGTAAGCACTCACCGAGTAGCCCAGTAATGCAGCTGCCATGGTGTTAACGTAGTGTACCCAGGTGGCTGCGTAACAGCATGTGTGGCTTTAGATGAGCAGACATTGACCAGGGTCAATAGGTCCAGGACATTTTCTTGAGGTGCCTCTGTGCCTGCTGTTCCCACCAATTCCCTAATATCACCCACATGCCTTATTTCTCCTCCAGTGATGTAATCTCCAAATACTGGGGGTCACTGCTGGAGTCCTCTCGACAAATTTGGATATCTGCTTAGGATTTTTTCCAGTCCCCTGGGCTGAAGGAGAAGTCCACTGTGGAGACAGAAAATTGGCATTCATCTCAGTCATAGTGCTGGCATCCCTCCCAGTTAGTCTCCGAGTGGCCTGATGTTGCAATAGGGGATGAGCTGAGCAGGGATCCCCGGCTCCATTAGACACATTAGCCATGTACACCCTCATCCCAGGTTACAGCCTGGAGCACTTATTGCATGGTTTGTGTTAGAGCCCCAGTGAGATTAGCAGGTTCAGTCATGCTGCCAATTACCCCATTTTCTGGTTGCATCAAGTCCCTGTGCATAAGTAGGGCTCCTCTAGTTGGATACCCCATTGGCTTGATTACTTGATCTACTTTTTGCCCTACTGCTTCCACTTTCTGCAATGTTGAAACCCCATGCCTGTGTTAAGAGTGTGCCATAGGGCTCTTCTATGGTGTGTTTCCTCCACCTTAAATATCATAGGCCACTCACAGTGCAGAAGGCTCTCAGCAACATTAGCTCCCTTAGTGTAATTGGGGTAGTAATCACACATGAACTAGGACAGATGTCACCATGGGCTCTGAGCAGGGACACAGTCCACAATGTGGGCCTTTCCTCCTCTTTATCCACCCTCCAGGGCATACTGGGATTGTTCCAGTGCCTCACCACCCTCTGAGTGAAAAATTTCCACCTAATATCTAACCTAAATCTCCCCTTTCTTAGATTAAAAACATTCCCCCTTGTCATGTCACTATCAACCCCTGTAAACAGTCGCTCCCCCTCCTGTTTATAGGCTCCCTTCAAGTACTGGAAGGCCGCAATGTGATCTCCTCGGAGCCTTCTCTTCTCCAAGCTAAACAAGCCCAGTTCCCTCAACCTTTCTTCATAGGAGAGGTGCTCCAGTCCTGTGATCTTCTTTGTGGTTCTCCTCTGGACCCGTTCCAAGAGCTCCACATCTTTCTTGTGCTGGGGACCCCAGGCCTGGACACAGTACTCCAGATGGGGTCTCACAAGAGCCGAGTAGAGGGGGACAATCACCTCCCTCTCCCTGCTGGCCACCCCTTTGTTAATGCAGCCCAGGACATAGTTGGCCTTCTGGGCTGCAAGTGCACACTGCTGGCTCATGTCCAGCTTCTCATCCACCAGGACCCCCAAGTCCTTCTCCGCAGGGCTGCTCTCAAGGAGTTCTTCTCCCAGTCTATCTAAGTTCACCTTGCACTTGGCCTTGTTGAACCTCATGAGGTTGTCGTGGGCCCACTTCTCCAGCCTGTCCAGGTCCCTCTGGATGGCATCCCTTCCGTCTATTGACTGCACCACTAAGTTTGGTGTCGTCTGCAAATTTGCTAAGGATGCACTTGATTTAGCTCATCTATGGGGTTGATAAAGATGTTGAAGAGCACCGGTCCCAGGACAGACCCTTGACCTTGAGGGACACCACTTGTGACCGGCCTCCACCCAGAAATAGAGCCGTTGACCACAACCCTTTGGCTAAGACCAGCCAACCAATTCTTTATCCCTTGAACAATCCATTGTTCAAATCCACACCTCTCCAATTTAGAGAGAAGGATGTGGTGAGTGACCATGTCAAACACTTTGCACAAGTCCAGGTAAATTATCACCCTTCCTTTGTCCACCGATGCTGTCATTCCATCATAGAAGGCCACCTGGTTGGTCAGGAAAGATCTGCCTTTGGTGAAGCCATGTTGGCTGTCTCGGATCACCTCTTGGTCTCATATGTGTCCTAACATGGCTTGGAGGACGATCTGCTTCATAATCTTCCCAGGCACAGAGACCTGTAGTTTCTCAGGTCTTCTTTTCTCCCTTTCTTAAAAAAGGGAGTAGTGTTTCCCTTTTTCAGTCACCAGGGACTTCAGCCGACAGCCATGATTTTTCAAATATGATGGAGAGTGGCTCGGCAACCACATCAGACAGCTCTTTCAGAACCCTGGGATGCATATCGTCTGGCCCCATAGACTTATATACACTCAGTGACATGAGGCAGTCTTGGACTTGTTCTGCTGTTACAGTGGGAGCGATTCTGCTCCTCTCACCCTCACATAGAGGTTCAGGGTCCTGACAGACATGGGAAGCCTGACTGCCAGTGAAGACTGAGGCAAAGCACTTATTGAGTACCTCAGCTTTTTCCATGTCCGAGGAAGCCAGTTCTCCTTTCTCATTTATCAGAGGGGGAACACTCTCCTTGGCCTGTCTCTTCCTGCCTATGTACCTGTAGAACCCCTTCTTGTTATTTTTCACATCCCTCACCAAATTCACCTCCATCTGTGCTCTGGCTTTCCCGATCCTATCTCTATACATCTGGACAATTTTGCTTGAGCCATTCATGAAAAACATATGCGTCTGATCCATCACTGTTTTGTCATGGAAAGGTGGCCCCTAGGATGTGGCTGCTTCAGGGAAGAGCCCATGTTCTCTTTACATGCAGATGCATGGTGTTTCAGCAGGTTTTTGTACGAACAGAGTTAAGATCCTGCTGCCCCCATTTCCTCTTTGTTTGGTGCTTCCATTGAGGATAGGAAGGTGCACCTTCGCTGGGCAATGGGAGGCAGCCTCAGGTCTTTCTCTCTCCTGTTAACAGAGTCCATGCCACCACCTGTGGGCTGGGTACATTTGCTGCCCAGTCTCCCATCAGGACTCCTGTCTGTTACAGCGCTTGTTAAGAAAATGTGGCACAGAGCCTTTGCTGAAGGAGCTGTTGGTATCTCAGCTCCTGACCAGGTGAGAGCCTTTGTGGCTCAGTGGAGGTACCAACCCCTGGCCAGGTGTACTGTGTTGAGTATTCGCTTTTCCCAGTGTTTGCAGATCCTGGGATATTTGTAGGGGTCCTTCTGGAGATGGAGCCCCTCTCCTACATGTAAGACCAGGTGTGTGACACTGGTCTGTAAAATGGGTGGGCACTTAGGAGTTAAATACAGAAAGAAGCATCCTTATAGGTATCATTGTGAAGGAAGTGAGTCTTCAAGTCTTGATTTTTTGGCACAATGAATGAGGAAAAAAACTCAATCTGCAATGTTGTTTATGTGTTTAAGAGACAAGCATTTGTAATACAACATAAGGGTACTGGCACACAGGCTCCCGACAGCCTGACCCTCCATTAAATCACTGTATTCGCTAAAGCAGATCACATTGAGGGATTTAGTCCATGGGAAGTTTAAAGATTTCAAAATGTGATTTTTTTTTTTCCAAATCATGCTGCAAAGCTGAAATACCAGAACATTTCAGAATACTTCTAATTTCACCCTCCTTGCAGAGGATCATTCTGCTAGTATCAAAACATTTCATTGACTTCAACATTTTAATTTACTTGAATAATTTATCACTAGTAGAGTATATATCAAGTGAAAATTGAAATAGGCATTTTACTTCATAAAAAGAAAATGCACTAATAACATTTTCCCTTGAAAATTAACATAATACTTCTATTCTGACCTATTTCTACTCAATCTAATCAGCATCTTGTGATACAAAATACTCCCATGAGAAATTTTTCAAAAGCTCTGATAGTAATTATCTACTAGAAGCAATAAAAAAAGAATGCACTCAGCCTGGCACCCCAGGAAATTCCTCTTTCTCCTGCCCAAAAACTGTATCGATAGATGGCGTGTAAAGACTTGCCAATGTGACACCCATCTACAAGAAGGGCCGTCAGGAGGACCCAAGGAACTACAGGCCTGTCAGCCTGACCTGGGTACTGGGGAAGATTATGGAACAGCTCATCTTGAGTGTGCTCACACGGCCCGTACAGGACACCCAGGGGATCAAGCCCAGCCAGCATGGGTCCGTGAAAGGAAGGTCATGCTTGACCAACCTGATCTCCTTCTATGACCAGGTGACCCGCCTAGTGGATGAGGGAAAGGCCGTGGATGTCATCCCCTTGGACTTTAGCAAGGCCTTGACACCGTGTCCCACAGCATTCTTCTAGAAAAGCTAGTGGCTCATGGCTTAGGCAGGAACACCCTTTGCTGGATAAAAAACTGTCTGGATGGCCAAGCCCAGAGAGTCATGGTGAACAGAGTTAAGTCACCAGTGGTGTTCCCCAGGGATGGGTTTTGGGGCCTGTCCTGTTTAACATTTTTATCAATGACCTGGATGACGGGATTGAGTGCTCCCTCAGTAAGTTTGCTGATGACACCAAACTGAGC
>VZTO01027053.1:87885-106416 GCA_013400615.1 Syrrhaptes paradoxus
GAGGGAGCTGGGGTTGTGTAGTCTAGAGAAGAGGAGGCTGAGAGGAGACCTTATCACTCTCTACAGCTACCTGAAAGGAGGGTGTAGTGAGGTGGGTGCTGGCCTCTTCTCTAAAGTAACAAGTGATAGGACAAAAGGAAATGGCCTCAAGTTGCACCAGGGGAGGTTTAGGCTGGATATTAGAAAAAATTTCTTCACTGAAAGAGTGATCAGGCATTGGAACAGGCTGTCTAGGGAAGCGGTGGAGTCATCATCCCTGGAGGTGTTCAAGAAACTTGTAGATGTGGTGCTTAGGGACATGGTTTAGTGAGTTAGATGGTGTGGGTTGACGGTTGGACTTGATGATCCTTGAGGTCTTTTCCAACCTTAATGATTCAATGATTCTATAATCACAAAACTGCTTTAAAGAAACCTCGCCCTTTTGCTGCTTTGCTGGGAAGAGCCTGTATAACCTCTCTACAGTAGTTTCATCCACCCATTAACTAATACATGCTTTTCCTTCCCTCAGTTTTGACAGGCCTCATTCAGTATTGATAGACGTGCTGGAGTGCTACCAAGCATCAGCAGACCAGCAGACACCCACAGAGATACGTACATATCTTGCCTGTTTTTCCCCAGATGAGTTTTCATGATGATCTAAACCATTCCAAATTCTCCCTGATTTCTGAGGGTCCTGGGCACAAGCTTTGAAGTGATGGGCAGAGCAGTTTGAATGTGTCTAATGTTTTTGAGCCATGAATGGACAAACTTAACAACAACTGACATGTGACAAAGCCTTTTCTCTCTTTCCCGAACAGCTAATATGCCAGAGGATTATCCAGATCAGTTTGATGAGGTGGTGGACTTTATTCAAGCCACCATTAAAAGACTGAGGAGGTCACCAGATAAACAGACTCCGATTTTTTCTAGGCGGGAGAGAAACCGGCAAAATGCAGCCACAAACATAGAGAATTCCAACAAAAAGGGAAGGAGGAATCAAAAGGGCAAAAATCGGGGATGTGTCTTAACAGAAATACATTTAAACGTTACTGACTTGGATTTGGGATACGAAACCAAAGAAGAGCTAATTTTCCGGTATTGCAGTGGATCTTGTGATGCAGCTGAGACGACCTATGACAAAATTTTAAAAAACCTAACCAGAAAGAAAAAACTAGTGACTGACAAAGTGAGGCAAGCTTGTTGCAGACCCACAGCCTTTGATGATGACCTGTCCTTTTTGGACGATAACCTGGTTTACCACATACTGAAAAAACATTCCGCAAAAAGGTGTGGATGCGTCTGACAGCTGCATACCGGCGGCGGCGCCAGTCTTTCATTCCTGCTATGATATAAGGAGTGGGACCAAGGTTCCTGGGGATATATCTGCTCAGAGTGGAGAAAAGAGGACCAAGAATGCAGAATTGAGGGGTCATGAGAGGCCGGGGGAGGGGGGTGCGAGGCAGCGTAGGAGGTTGGAGGCTTTAGACATCCTATGGGAAAGTAAATAAAAGCTCAGGTGCCAATGCCAATGGCTGGATGTCATGTGCACTCCCTTTCCTGTTTGACACCGTCCACTGTCAGCAGCACTCGGATCCATGAAGAATGTGCTTAAAAACACAACTCTGCCATACCACACTGTCTTGTAGTCATACCGTCCATGCCAGGAAGCTTAGTCAAGAAGTAGCTTAGGAGTAACTGATCCCCTGTGCCCTCAGCTTTACTGAAAGGCACATTGTGCGACTGATCATTGAAGGGCAGTTCCTAAGCACTTAGGACAACTTCTAAGTTGTAGTAAGATTAACCTCATAAGTAAGATGATATCAGGCAACTGTCAAAATTCCCAGGCTCAAGTTCTCTAGGGCCAGTATCAGGATGAAGCAAAACAGTTACACTTACTGGTTAAGTTTGGTTATTTCCAGCTCATGTTTCTTCAAAATGAGTGTAGCATTTCATTCTTCAGCTACCTATGAAAAAAGTTGAGTTTTTAAGCATTTCTTCCTGGTATAGTAAGTGAAATAACAAGCCCGGCCTACAGAAAACGTTTCTTTTGGTTTACAATGGACTAATGTTAAGTGTGTAACGATGTTTCTATTTGGTCATGGAGAGTGAGCAGAGACTACTTGGTGCAATGCATCCATTCAGAGACATGAATATACAGAAGATATTTATTGAGATTAAGTTATTGTTATTTATTACAGTTCAGTAATGAGTCTGCTTTCCTTATTTATTAAAGTTTCTTTTCAAAGGTGCCAAAGTAGAAGGTGCTTGGAAGATACAGAGAGATGAAGTTGGAAACAATAGTCCATGCATTTGATTTAAAGTGTTAACTTGAACGCAAAAAATCACTTACTTTACCTTTTTTTTTCTTTTAAATGACATCCTGATTAAGTTCACAAAGTGTAGTGCTGAAGCCTGCATCCCTTCCTCCTATTCACTAATACTTTTGAAATGACTGCAGTCATACATCCGCAGGAGCAGCAATGGCTCTGGACAAGTGAGGGTTGCAGGACTTGGCTCAACATTAGCAATTTGTTAGAAAAACCTAATTCTAGTCATATTTTAAATGTAGCCACATTTTTTTTCTCACACTTTTTGCCAACTGACCTCATGTAACTACTGACAAATGGAAAATAATCACATTTAGCCTTATAATTTCTTGTTATATTTACTTAAGCTTTTCCTTCCATATTTCCATAGAGAAGAGGTTAAAGCCCTCTTACTAGTTATCCCTGGATTTAATATAGCCTGCAGGTAAACAATTGTTAAATAACCAAAGTGTTTTGTATAATTTGCTGAAACATTACAGGATCGTACCCACACAGCAGAACAGTTTCCTTAGGATGAGGGGGGTTGTACAGCAAAGGCATTCATACCTAGCTGCTAATGCAAGCTCTTGTTCTGGGGACTTCTTTTCCCCAAAGGAGCAGCAGTGCAGGTCACTAGACACACCTGAACCAGTGAAGCATCAACTCCCACAAAAACAACAGGAAGAAAAAAAATCCCTACTGAAAACCAAAAAATTATGGTCTGACCTTTTATCTCATGCATGCAATGCTCTCCATCCTCATTCTGCCCTGGGCCCCTCAGCACACCACAAAAGAAGGGTCTAGAGATCAAAAAAGACCAGAACACGCATAGAAAGACGTACCAGGTGTATGAAATGTAATTCAGACCTGACCTCCACTGCTTTCCTTGGCAGACAGAGGGCAGCCCCAGAACCCACCCATGGGGCCCATTCTCACAGTGCCACCGGGACACCTTACCCTTCACACCAGGCAGGGGAGGTACAGCTGATATCACCACCAGCACTGCCATTATTTGGGCAGTAGAAGTCTACTAAGCTGAGGGTCAGCTGCAGTGCTGGGCGGTTGACCAGGTGCAGTGCTCAGAGATGTGCTTTCACTTGCCTCAGTTGCTGAAGACTTGCCCCAAAGCATTTTCTGTGCAGCTTAGAGAGGCAGCAACCAAAGCAAATCACTATGTTCAAAATACAAAAGGGTAAAGTTTGTGATTTTTTTTTTATTTTTTAGACCTTACTGAAGACAGGAGTGTGCTTCTCTGGAGTTTTTTACTTCACCTGCGATTTATGTCTCAGTCATTTGTGTTAATCAACCAAAGTTCTCTACAGACTTTATTTTTGTACAATATTCATTTTATAACTTTTTACAAAATAAAACTCATTTCTATTGTTACCTGAATTGCTTGTGCTTTTTCCCTACTGTACCACTTCCAAGTTACAGTATCACCCAGTTCCCATCCTGCATGGGACAATGCTCAAGAAACAGCAGGTCCTCTACACAGTGGAGCTTTCTTTTCCTCTCTCACGAGCATCTTTTAATGTCCGTAGCTTCCTAGCAGAACATAACATTAATGGGCTACTGTAATAATTAACTCAAAAATGCATGGTAAGCAGTGACACAGTAATCAACACAGTGGCAGGCCTGAAACCTGGTGTTACCCAAGCTGTCCCTTGCCCATGCGTGGCTTCGTGGTGGCCTGGTTATGCACAGGCACAGTTCCTGCCCTCAGAGGAGATTTGCATTTTGCTTTGCTAACCCAGGCATTAACATCAGCTGGAGTAAATTCCATCCACTTTGGCAGTCCTTTTCCCTTCATCTTTAAATAGGAAATTCCAAGTTGAGGAATTTTCTTTCCTGCCACTATCATGGAAAAATGAGGGCAGGTTTTGTGGCTGTGGTCAGCAACATTTTCTCAACTGTTTTGTGTTAAGTGCTGCAGTTCCCTTCACAGAGCTGATGAATGCATGCAGACTTACAGGTTTTGACACAGGGCTCTGTACTCCTGGAAACTGCTTACAGAGAGGAAGAGGGAGCATCTGAGCAGTGAGCAGATCAAACACTTTTTCTCTTAATGTACAGCATATGGATGCCTTGGTTTCATTTGTGCTGAGTGAGGCCACGCACGCAGCTCTAGCTCAGCTGCTAGAACACAAAGCAAATCTCGCAAGCACTACTTTTGAAGCATACGGTGTTGAAGGCATTCCTCCTCGCATGCCACCACCTCCACTCCTTGCACAAAGGCTGATGAATATGGCACACATAAGGTGTTTGGAATGGAAACGACCCACAGCTTCACGTTCAGCAGAGATCATGCCCTTCTACAAGAGCTAGAGGGAGTGTCTATGTAAAACACAACTGTGAGGTGCTCTGTAGATTAATTTTGATCTTATAGCCCAAACCTTCTGTCTCCTCTTATGTGAATGTGGAAGCACAAGGCCAACACCGAAGTCTTTCTTAGCCCCGACAGAGGCTTTGATCAGGCCATGTAATAGCTGTCAGGAGCAGGTTTGCTTGCATGGAGCTGTTTCACCCTGCTTCCTCAGCCCTCCTGGTGAGGATAATATTGGAAAGAGCAGATGGTGTTTTGCCATTGCAACCCCAGGCTTACCACTGCTGGGCTGGTACCTACAGCCACATTTTCTGGTTATAAGTAAGGCTTGCAATATTTCCCTGGCATCTTGCACGTGGTAAAACAGCTTGAAACCTTCAGCTGTGTAAAATATTTCAGGGAGGACTTACACTTCAATTTTTCACTAGGTAGTGCCAGTACTGGGGCAGACATTATGTTTTTGCTTGAGTAGCAGGGACAGTGCTACCGTGGGTCCCTTCTGGAAGGAGAAGACTTGTCCCAAGTTAGAAAAATTATTTATGAGGGAGAGGATGGACGAAACCCCATAATTATTTACATTTATTCAACACTAAAATAAGGAGGATGTTAAGTTTCATAACTCAAAACTGTGTTTGATTTTGGGTTGTTTCACCTCTGCCCACGAAAGGAGAGAAAGGCCAAAGCCAGCCAGTGCCTCAGTCTGGAACAGCGCAGGAGGAAACTAGGAGCGGCCTTGCTCCTTGCAATCTGGATGGCTAAACAAAATACAGAGGAAAATATCAGGATGAAGAAAACAAATGGAGCTGACACATTGTATAAATAGGTCTTCAAATGTCATGCATGGCTGGAACAAAGATGTTTTGTTCCAGAGCAAGAGACAGCTTGAAATGTCTCAGTAATACACATTGAGAAGTTTGCTTATTTGGAACAGACCTCTTCTAATGAAAAGGTTAATTGTGTTGCAATGGAAAAGAAAAAAGGCAAAGCAGAGGCCAGGCCTGCACTCCTCACCCTAGCAAAATTTCCCACTGCCTTGAAATGAAGATTTTTCTGTAGCAAACATCACAGGGCAGAACTACTAATGTTACAATAAATTATACAGTAGGTATATTCATGGGTCAATAAAAATAGATAAACAAACCATATATTTTAGCAGTACTAATCCCAGTGGCTTTCAGACAAGCTGCAGCAGCAGAGGAACACAGTGGTCGGCTCAGCGTGATGCCAGTAAGTTTCCCTGGGCAGGCACCAAGCACCAGTGCTCAAGGTCAGCACCGAGATATCTTCACTTGCCATTGGCTTTTTCACTTTGTGGCATTTCGTTCCCTTTCTCCCAAAAGGGTCACTCACAAGTGTGGAAACATTTCCCTTTTGCAGCTGAAGAAATGACAAAGAACACAATGGGTTTTTGGAGGCTGCAAAGGGCTGCTGTAGTTACCCACAGGGATGAACTTTTGTGAACTTTTTGACAGCAATTCCAGACCCGGGCCACAGGTGCAGGTTTCTTCCTCCTGCCCCTAAACTTTTGGTTTCCTGTCTGTGAGCAGACTGGATAAGAAATGCTTCCTTCTCTGTCAACCCAGGGAAGATACAACCATCAGTCGCTGACCCAGAGCTGCACACCTTATCCCCAAGTGCCCTAGCAGGTCTAAAGCCACCAAGATCCTCTCACTAGAGCTGCTTTATTGACTGCTGTGGAATTATTTGTTTCATATGAAAGTAAATAAGTATATCAAAGCTGTTTTCTTGGCAATATTCAGATACAAATACAAAAACTGGATCTTTGTACAATAGCCCTACTCTTTCTATTTCAAGTTTCTCTTACTTGTTTCACGTGTCCTGGGATTTCCAGAGCTTCAAGACTTTTCACTGTGCTCTTACCACGTTGCTAATTCCCACTTCTTTTCTCCCTCTCTAATGGTGCTTTCTCTTTCTTGACTGTCTCATAACTCCCACATTAATCTCTGGCATCACAGATGCTGTAAACATGTTCAAATATTCCCTTATTTCAGGCTAAAATTATTCCATTCTGAGATACAAACAGTGGTCAACAGGCACGCCTTGTTAGCATTTGGTATTATTTTTAATAGCAGTTTTAATCTGGAGATGAAAAAAAATCGTTAAAAAAAACCTCACAGTTTAGAGATCAACTTTGGATAAATCTGAATTTCAAAAGATAGAGACCCCTTTCTCGCAAGACTAGGCAGGTCCTCTGGGGGTGAGAGTGGCTGCACAGCCAGGGCAGTACCCCATCTCAGACAATGGCCCTCATCTGGGAAAGGAAAGAATAGAATAAAAAGGCAAATTGGGAGTGGTGTTTTCCCTACAGATTCCACCCCACTTTCAACAGTTTGCAGTTCAGGAACTTTCTGAGCCAGATGTTTTCTGTGTCTGACAGCCTTCGGCAGATCTGTGTCCCTGAGAAGGCACCCAACATTCTCCTCTGAATTTATTCTTTGTGGCTCCCCGGCACTCTGGGGCAATTTAATACAGTGCAATGTGAGAAAGCACTTCTCTGCTGGCATCAAACCTTCTTTCATGATTACCCATTCATTTCTGTGCCTGGATGAGTTGCCAGTCCTCCTCCACCTTCATAGTCTATGTGGGTCTGTCCAGTCTGAGAAGCCCTCATATCTTTAACCATTGGTGTATTCTCTCTCTTCCAATCAGACTACGTTCCTCCTGAGGGGAAGATGATCCAATGAGGGTCGTAGCATCATAGGATGGCTTGGATTGAAAGAAAACTAACAGATCACCTAGTTCCAACCATCCTGCCATGGGCAGGGATAACTTCCACTAGACCAGGTTGCTGAAAGCCTCGTCCAACCTGGTGCTGAAAACCTCCAGGGATGGGGCATCCGTAACTTCTGTGGGCAACCTGTTCCAGTGTCTCACCACCCTCACAGTAAAACATTTATTTCTTATATCTAATCTAAATCTGCCCTCTTGCAGATTAAAACCATTACCCCTCATTCTATCAGTACAGTCCCTGATAAAGATTACATCCTCATCTCCCCTGCAGGCCCCCTTTGGGTACTGGAAGGTTGCTATTAGGTCTCCCTGGACCCTTCTCTTCTCCAGGCTGAACAATCCCCAATTCTCTCAGCCTGTCCTTGTATGGGAGGTTCTCCAGCCCTCTGATCATCTTTGTGGCCCTCCTCTGGACTCATGCCAACAGGTCCATGTCCTTCTTGTGCTAAGGACTCCAAAGCTGGATGCAGTACTCCAGGTGGGGTCTCACAAGAGCAGAGTAGAAGGGGAGAATCACCTCTCTTGACCCGCAGGTTTATTTTGATGAAGCCCAGGACATAGTTGGCGTTCAGGTCTGTGAGTGCACATTGGTGGCTCATGCTGAGCTTCTCATCAACCAACATCCCCAAGACATCCTCCTCAGGGCTGTTCTCAATCCATTCACCTCCCAGTCTGTATTTGTGCATGTTCAACCTTGCACTTGGCCTTGTTGGATGTCATGAGGTTTGCACAGGCACACCTCTAAAGCCTGTCCGGGTCCCCCTGGATGGCATCCTTTGCCTCTAGCGTGTAGACCACATCACACAGATTGGTGTCACCGGCAAACTTGCTAAAGGTGCACTCAATCCCGCTGTCCATGTCACCAACAAAGATATCAAAAAACACTAGTCCCAATACTGACCCCTGAGGAACACCACTCGTCACTGGTCTCCACTTGGACTTTGAGCTGCTGACCACAACTCTTCGAGTGCGACCATTCAGCCAATTCCTTATCCAGCAAGTGGTCCATCCATCAAAACCATGTCTCTCCAAGTTAGAGATGAGGATGTCATGCAGGACAGTGTCAAATACTTTGCACAAGTCCAGGTAGATGATGTCAGTTGCTCTGTCCTTGTCCACTGACAGTGTAACGCTGTCATAGAAGGCCACCGAATTTGTGAGGCACGATTTTCTCTTACTGAAGCTATGTTGGCTGTCACCAATCACCTCCTTCTTTTCCATGTGCCTTAGCATAGCTTCCAGTAAGATCTGCTCCATGATCTTGCCAGGCACAGAGGACAGATTGACCAGCCTGTAGTACCCTGGGTCCTCCTTTTTTCCCTTGTTAAGAATAGGGATTGTGTTTCGCCTTTTCCAGTCAGCGGGAACCTCACCAGAGTGCCATGACTTCTCAGATATGATGGACAGTGGCTTAGCAACTATGTCTGCCAGTTCCCCCAGGACCACGGATGCATCTCATCAGGTCCCATGGATTTGTGCACCTTCAGGTTCCTTAGGTGGTCTCAAATCTGATCTTCTCCTAAAGTGAGCAGTTCTTCCTTCTCCCAGTCCCTGCCTTTGCCTGCTGCAACTTGCGTGGTGTGGCTTGAGCACTTGCAGGTGAAGACTGAGGCAAAAGAGTCATTGACTACCTCAGCCTTCTCCATATCCTGGGTAACGCGGTCTCCCATTTCCTTATGGAGAGGGCCCACATTTTCCCTAGTCTTCCTTTTATCCCTGACGTACCTATAGAAACATTTCTAGTGGTCCTTGATGTCCCTGGCCAGATTTAATTCTATCAGGGCTTTAGCTCTCCTAACCTGATCTCTGGCTGCTCAGTCACTGAGTCTACTTGTCCTTGTTTCCACTCTCTGTAGGCTTCCTTTTGTGGTTGAGTTTGTCCAGGACTTCCTTGTTCATCCATGCATGAAATTGTTCTTTATTTCATATTCACCACAGACAAGGCTGCCCTTGAGCTTCACATTCCCCACCAGCCTTTCCTTGTTGGTAAGAACAAGGTCCAGCATAGCACCTCTCCTCATTGGCTCCTCTATCAGTTGGAGAAGGAAGTTCTCATCAATGCATTCCAGGAAGCTCCTGGCTTGCTTATGCCCTGCCGTGTTGTTACTCTAACAGATATCAGGATGGGTAAAGTCCCCCATGAGGACCAAGGCTTGTGAATGGGTGCTGGACGGGAGCAAACACTGGCTTTTGACAGAGGGACATTGGTATTTTCTGTTCTGCTTTCCATTCTGTTTCCAGTAATTCTTTTGAGGTGCTGGATGGGGAATTCATCAGAGACATGACTTCAGAGGCAACAGGTTGCACCCTTTTGGAAGTCCCTTTCATCTAACACCAAACTTTTGGCCAAATATCAGGTCTGAACCTGACTAACTCTAATTGTGTAGATCTATACAAGATAGCGTGTGGCAGCCAAAATAATCTTTGGTTTTACTGATGTGAGTCACTGTGGAGCCAAAAGGCATTGCCCCAGGGCTGCGCCTCAGTGTGGTACCAACAGATACCCACCTCCCACAGCTGCTAATGCATGGAGAACCCAGGTCTCCAGGTTTGAGGAATGCATCTGACTTAGGAACGAATCTTGTGTCTTGTTGCTCAGAGATAATTAATGAAAGGGATCTTGTTTTCTGTGAGCTACCCAGAGGACTGCCTTAAATCAAAAAGGCTCATAGACAGTGAGTTGGCCCTTCTTGAAAACAGTAATTACTGGAGGAAGGGAAATGGCAGTAGGCCAATGACAAGCAACAGTGACCATGTGCTGCTGTAAACAAGGGATTCAGGGAGAACCTGAAATTTGGCACATGCCACCCCCTGAAGCGGTCATAATCAGTGGAAAAGGGTTTCTGTCAGGCTAGGAAACAAGTGGGTAAATGCAAAAATGTATCCAAAAGAGAAAGTTTCTGTGGCTCTCACATGGACTAGGTGCCTGCCACAATGAAGAAATAAGACAACCTAAGGGGCAGGTGTTTGGGAGGAACTGAAGAAAGTTCTGTAGCAGTTGTTTTATGGTGCTTATCTAGGAGCTCAAATTCTGCTAACAGCAAATCTTTTCCTATCAAGGATATCTGATTTCATTTCAACTACAAGTGGGTATCTCATTTAAATACCCAGAGCAAGTCAGTGATAGTGAAGCATCTTTCCAAGGAGCAGGGAAACCTCCCTTTCTGATTTTGGTGACTGGTGAAACAAAATTTGGAATAGTTTAAAAAAGTTCTTCACAACCTTGAAATTTATTCTAGTAATTTACTAAGAAAGGCTTGGGAAAACCTTAGGCTGATTTCGTTGTGTCGGTAATATGTGACTACTATGGGACAATGCAAGTAGTCTCAGTAGTAGACTGGGGTTTACATTTGGCTGTGAGTGAGTTTGTATATTATGTGCTAGCACGAACCAATGAAGCACTTCTGTGTCATGATATTTCTTTGGCTAGCTCCTCTGGGGAGATAGTTTTAAATCACTTTAAATCTTTGTCTGTTCTTTTAGAACAGATGTGATATTGGCCATATTTAATGTAAACAAATCTCTCATAGATTTTTCCTGCACAACATTGGTGATATGACATTTCCCTACATGACACGCTTTTTTTGCACAAGGTGAAATAATACACAGCCTAAAATTCTTTCCCTGTCCCCACTGTCTGAAGGATAAATGGAAAACAGGAGTGCCCAGAATCAGAGGCCACAGCAATGCTATTGTATTTAGGACAAGAAAGATTATTAAAAGTTTCATATATTGGTTTAATTTATCCATCTCATGGTACACAATAAATCTCCTCTCTTCTTTGACAGTAACTACAGACTCAGAAGTGTACTTCAAAATTAAACTGTGTGAAGAACTTTGAGCAAATATGGTAAAGCCTCTCTTAAAAACAAAGGTAATCCCACTGAGCCCACATGGTCTCAGTGATGTTTATTCATCTCTTCCAGTGTTATAACTCAATAAATACTGCTATGACTTAGCTAGGACAACCACTAAATGTATAGTTTTATGGCTGAGTCTGCTCTCTGGCACTCATTTAATCATGTGTTTTATTGTCAGCTCTTCTCAAACTGTCAAGCGTTGTTCCTTATGAGAGAGAGACCTGCTTTCTGTAACACACAACCCCCCTAGTCCCACTCATCATTTGGTACTATTGCCTTTCTTTTCTCTAGGCTGTTGATGACATTTATGGCTGTTTCTTCCCAAGAAATAGCATATTTTAAAAACAGGGCCTCTTTTTCACTTTTTAGTGCTTTGGCTCAATAATTTCTCACACGCTAGAAATGGCCCAGCTGATGTCTTGATCTTTATGTCCATCCCCATGCAAGAGCCGTTAGCAGCAGTGAAAACTCACTGTGTGTTTTGCCTTTCTTCAGGAAGCCCATGGAAAAAATCCCTTTCCTGCTCTATTCAGTAACACAAATGCAGAAGATGCCTGTGCTGTGGTCCACGGCACTGGGGTGCTGCTCTCCATGCCCAGCCTCTGCCACCCTGCCTGAGCACAGACACTGTGACCATGGGCAAAAAGGCCAATGCAAAGGAGAAGTACAAAAATTTGCCCACATTCGCATCCAACAGAAGTCTACCAGTGGCATGACGCTGCAAACTGGTGGTACGTAAATGTGTAGTGTCCTCCATTGTTCACAGGATTTACTGATGCTGTGGGGCTCTCTATGCCCATGTGAAGTCTCAGAATAGATTAGACTATTTCACTTGGAAGGGACCTACAACAATCATCTAGTCCAACGGCCTCACCAATTCAGGCCTGACCAAGTTAAAGCAAGTCCTCCAAGCCTCATCCAAGGAATAGTGCACAAAGACCAAAGGCAAGAGAGGCCGCTTCCGCAGTTATCAGCCTCATTTAGACCTACAGGGATTCGCACAGACACCGGTGTAGCAAGAGGAAGCAAGCTGTCATGGTTTAACCCCAGCCGGGAAAGCATCAGACAGCTGCTCACTCACTCCCCCGGTCGGGATGGGGGAAGACTCAGAAGAGTAAAAGTAAGAAAATGTGTGGGTTGAGATAAAGACAGTTTAAATAGGTAAAGCAAAAGCCACGCACACAAGCAAAGCAAAACAAGTAATTAATTCACCACTTCCCATTGGCAGGCTGGTGTTCAGCCATCTCCAGAAGGCAGGGATCCGTCACATGTAACAGTTACTTGGGGAGACAAAACACCATAACTTCTGTCTTCTTCCCCCGGCTTTATATGCTGAGCATGACAGCATATGGTGTAGAATATCCCTTTGGTCAGCTGGGGTCAGCTGTCCCAGCAATGTCCCCTCCCCACTTCTTGTGCACCCCCAGCCCACTCGCTGGTGGGGTGTTGTGAGAAGCAGGAAAGGCCTTGGCTCAGTGTAAGCACTGCTCAGCAGTAACTAAAACATCCCTGTGTTATCAACACTGTTTCCAGCACAAATCCAAAACATAGCCTCATACTGGCTACTATGAAGAAAATTAATTCTATCCCGGCCAAAACCAGCACAAATAATCTGCTTCTTGGACTTTTATGCATTTTCACATACAAATATTTTAAGAACAGTAAAAATTGAATGTTTTTACTACACTTTTTCAAACTCATCAGTTTGTTTCTCCATCAGAAGAAGTCAGCTCAGCAAAACAGAAACCTTTTGTGATAACTCATCCATTCAGCCAACACTTCCTATGGCAAGCAACAAAGGGAGCTCAGCTCACCTCTCCCATGGATGTCACACTGCATGTCAGGCTATATGGCAAAGCCCAAACAAAGCATTCTGGCGTTGCAGAGATGAAATATCCCACCAGGTTTTGAAAGCAATCCTTGGCCACACAGTCATGGCACTTCACTTCCAACACTGGACTGTAAGTAGCTTGTATCCATCATGACAAGTCCTGTGATCAACCAGCTAATTAGACCCCAATCAGGGCATAGACACTTTCTAAGACACTGTGAAACAAAAAACAAAGCAGAAAAAAAGCCATTGCTTTCTGATAGCTGTTCGCTACAGAACCATCCTGCTGAAGATGATGGAAGATGGCAACAACTTTCATATCAGCAGTTTAAGGGGAGCCAAATCCCTTGAAAAGAGAGTCCTAATACTGTGTTAAGTCACAGTTTTAATCTCATCACCCACGTGCTTTCTGAGAGTTCCTCAAAAGCCTAACTCTCGCTCTAGGCTGCCTGTGCTGCCAAGAACTGCCAAAACTGCTCAGCAAAGGGGATAGATGAGAGTGCAGTGAGCATGCAGAAAAGTGCTTGAAGTTGGGAGGCTGGGCTGCAATATCACTGTTTCAATCCAGCTGAAGAAAGCTTCTTCTTGAAATCCTAGAGAAAGCAATAAATATGTGTTTCCTGACCTCAGCAGGGGTCTGGCTGAGAGGAGCCCATTTTGGTTGCCGAAGCTATGTGCATCAGCTTTGCAGATTTGCCAGCTCCCTCTGCAAGATGGCCTGCAACATGTGTACACATGGTATCTGGCAACAATAATTCAGAGAAAATGAAAAAATGCTTCTGATTCATTGCAAACAAATGGGTACAGTGCAATCCCAGGCAAACCTTCCCAAGCAGGCAGCCTTCCAGATTAAAAAATCAGGGAGTGAAAAGAGAGTGTGGGGGCTCAGGGGAACCCTCACAGGAAACGTGTGGGAATGGTTACTTCAAAGAAGGGAGTGGATATCTAGGAAAAGAGCAAGTTTCCAACTGCAGCCTTTGCTTTCTGTGCTGGAAGAGCAGAGCTCTTCCCATGGCCAGAACAGGCACTCACATGTGCACTGCCAGGGCTGCTGACCATGGCCACCATCAATGCCCTGCTCCCAGTGTGGGCCCCCATCATTCATTGCCAAGTTATCCCCAAAACAATTACATCTGACATTTTGAAGCCCTGTGACTCTGCAGGTCTGGGCACCTTCTGAGAATAAACAGGATTTCATTTACTTCCAGGCTTCTTCCTTGTAGAGGCTTTGTTTGCCAGAGCCTGTGATACCTTCACTTGATGCCGCTGAAAGAGAAAACCTATGAAGAAACTTTAGAGAGCAGCCCCAAAGCTCATCTAAACTGGGAGGTTCCAGATGAAGGCACCAGAACCATGACAGGGAGTAACAGTTGACATGGCTCAGAGCCACTTAGCCACACAAAATTTGAGGAAACCAACCTGGCTGTCTCTGCATCCATGCCTTTAGTTGACAGTTCTCCCCAGTCTTCTCTGATACAAAATTGGCAACTATTCAGAAAAAGGCTCAGCAATTATGTGGAGAAATGTATGGCATATATACCACTGCCAAGTGTGAAAAGCTACAGCATGTAACATAGGTGAGCAAACAAACTACTTTTATGAAAAACAGGATAGAACAATCAATTTGTATTTGGATTATATCTAGTATGAAAGCTAAGGCATATTACCACGTGTGGATAAAATCTAATTCTCACTTTACCTGTGGCATACATGTATTTCTTTATACGTGTCAACGGTGTATACAGTATGGAGTTCATAAATTGTCCTAGTGATAAGACCTCAATGCAAACATGACCAATTTCGTAGTCAACAATCTAAATGCTAAAAACAATCGCTCATCTGATCTCTCCAAACCAATTGCAAACCAATGGATTAATCCTAGCATTGCTACTCTCATTGGCTTAAAAGCTATAAATGTGCTTTCCTGAACATTTACATGGAGTAACAGCTGACGGCAACATCACCTGGGAGTCACAAAAGGAGACCTTTGGCTGGGAGTTGCTCTGCTTTCCCTTGTAAAAGCTCTGTTGTGTTTACTTCACTGAAGTTTAACTTGCCTATGATTTCATGACTCCTGAATTCATGCTGCACCCCTAGCCAAGCCATAGAATAGCTAAAGACTCAATAAAGATGAGTGACATCATTAACTCAATACAGTAGCTATTCAGATGTACGCTGTGGTCTCCTTACATAATCACCTAATTTTAGCTACAGTGTGAGCCACATACAGTACCACAGTGTATTATGAGCTCTGAATAACTGTCTGATATCCAGATGCTTTTCCAAGTTTCTTATTTTCCTGGTTTTGAATTATTTCCTTATCCAAATCTCAAGGTGTTATTATCCCTTAAGCAAACCCTCTCTTCAAAACATGTTCAAGGCTTCTGCTGTTCCTGATCACTTTGACACATCATTAAGCTGGTCATCGCAGTTGTAATGGTGCTCATGGCACTAATACACAGCAGAAGACCTTAGGATTTTATAATGACTGTCAATAAGAACAGCCCTAAGAAAACATTAAGGTGATACAAACCTTAATTCAAGCACCAGACACACACACATATGCTAAGTAAAGGCACCTGGTTCGCTAGAAGTAGCTGTTTCTTGTTGTTTTATAAAATATCCATGAAAATACTTTTTAAACCAGAAATATTTTGGGGCAAGGACGTCTTTTTGCTACGTGCTACAACAGCAGCACCTGCAAGCCCTGCTCCCTGCAATCAATTAGCAGCAGACACATGCATATTTGATGCCGTTTATAGGTACAAACTACAAATTAAATGTGGTAGCTTAGACATGCGAGCAGTAGTGCTGGAAATCCCTCAGATGGATGCTCCACTTTTGAAAAAGAAGAAAGCAGGGCTTTCTTTGCTGGAATCCTACAGTCAATTTGCACCTGAGCATTGTGCTTACCTGGAAGGTAAGTTGCCTATTATGTACACTGCACATACAGGATTCACAGATGGCACCACATACAAGACCATTCCAATGATCCTATTTGATCCAACTTACCTTTCTTCAGCTTTCTGACTCTGTGAGATCATTCCTTTGTGAGCAGCAAAATCTGTCACTGCTCTAGCAGTGAGAATTGTAGCTTCAAAAAGCTCCCTATTTCTATAGTGCTTTTCAAATACATGACTTAACACACTAAATCTCAGAAGTTCTAATTGCTGGTGGCTCAGAAGTTCCTGTGCCTGGAGAAACTTACTGAAAAGAGGTTGATGGATTTCTTCATGGTTACAGAAAAGTAAAGATACAAGACTATCTACAGTGCTTGTTCCAAGGCACTTTCATTACTGAGCGTGCGAAAGGAGATTACATATAAAAGCTGACTCCGATGTTACGCTCCCTGAAACCACAGTTCTACTAATCCCCCTCATCCTGGTACTGAACATTTGACTTTCTCTCTCTGCACACTCTCCCTCACTGCTTCCCAGAGCTGTTTTCCAGCCAGGAGAGCTGGCAGCCAGTCCCCCCCCATCCCTTGTGTAATCAACTAGCTCACCTCGGAGATATGCTCACATTGTGCTGGCGCAGACTCACTTCACTTTGCAACACTATGATCTGCAGACAGAACTCTGGCCCAGCTTTCTGTCTAGTTAAAACAAAACTAGTGTCTTTGTGACAATTTCTGGAAAAACAAACATGTTAAAACCCAAGGCAACATCCTCTGTTGGCTTTAGTAAGTGGCAGCTCCTTACAACTCATTTCCATGAGCAGAGGTGCTGGCTTCTGAACTCCAGTTCGCTCTACACTACTGGCACAATATTTTTTATTTTACTGTTAGTAGGAGTTAAACAAATCATGGTAATGTTGGGAGCTGAATGTTTGTGCTGCAGAGGGCAACTGGCTATGTACAGCTTCCTCCCTCCCAAAGCATCTACTCTATGTCTAATGATACAGTGATAATTAATAATAAAAATTCTCCATGTGGTAAAAAATGACTAAAAAATTCCCTATTAAAAATGACATTTAATTGACAGATTAAAAATTAAATCAAAGCCCAACCACACAGAAATGCTGAGCAAAGCAAATGGGAATGCTGATCGTGCCTTGGGACAAGAAAGGCAGTCTAGCTGTCCCATTGGGGTCCTGTCTGTTTCACTAGGCATTTATAAACAGCATAAGTGAAATAGCAAGTTTTGACTCTGCCCAAGGCTGTTGGATTGCAGCCCCTGCATTCATTCCTGCAGGCACAGGGCCCTACATCTGACATTCCTATCGTTTTTGATTTTAAAAACCCTGGCTCCCAAGCAGCACAGCGTGATTCAGTAATAAACATCCTCAACACTGAGCCTGGGGCACAGAGAACCAGTGCTGTGCCCTCACTTCCCGAAGAAAGTGTCATGTTCCTTGGCCATGCCCAGGGAACAGGGAACCATGACAAACGGGTTAAGGAGCAGAATGAAGCCAGACAAGCATAAAGCAGAATTAAGCGACATGTTGGTCAGGGTATACTTCCAAAGGAGCCATTTCAACCTGAATTGCCAGTGTGATATGCCCACAACCTGAAGAGTTCAGTTTCTCATGACAACCAAATGGCTGCTGACGCAGCTATGCAGTGCTGTTTGTAACTCAGTTACAGGCACAAACCCACAGAAGTTTGGTTACAACCACAAGATAAGAGTACTCCCCTTGTTCAAAAGGATGTCATACAGACCTCACTGCAGCAGAGAGATGCTGGTAAAGGGCATCAAAGTGACTCTAAAATAGCTGAATTACATTCCTAGATCTGCCATTCATCTGAGTTTTATTAACTCTCCTAATCACAACCCTGGACTTCAGTAGGGCCAACTTTGGCCTTTTCAAGCAGTTGCTAGGGGAAATCCCATGGGACAGGGTACTTGAAGGTAAAGGGGCCCAAAATATTTGGTTAGTGTTCAAGGACTGCTTCTTCCAGGCTCAAGATCGGTGCATCCCAACGGGTAGGAAGTCGAGAAAGGGTGCCAGGAGACCTGCATGGTTAAACAGGGATCTGCTGGGCAAACTCAAGTGCAAGAGGAGAGTCTACAGATCATGGAAGGAGGGGCTGGCCACTTGGGAGGAATATAAGAATGTTGTCAGAGGTTCTAGGGAGGCAACTAGGAAAGCTAAGGCCTCCTTAGAATTAAACCTTGCTAGAAGGGTCAAGGATAATAGAAAGGGCTTCTTCAAATACATTGCAGATAAGGCTAACACCAGAGGCAATGTAGGCCCACTGATCAATGAGGTGGGTGCTCTGGTGACAGAAGATACAGAGAAGGCAGAGTTACTGAATGCCTTGTCTCTGTCTGTGCTGCCAGAGGCTGTCCTGAGGAGCTCCGTACCCCTGAAGCCCCAGAGGAACTCAGGAAAAAAGGAGGAGTTTGCCTTGGTAGATGAAAACTGGGTTAAGGAGTGGTTAAGTAATCTGGACACCCATAAATCCATGGGTCTTGATGGGATGCACCCGTGGGTGCTGAGGGAGATGGCGGAAGTCATTGCTAGACCACTCTCCATCAT
>VZTO01027053.1:107217-117685 GCA_013400615.1 Syrrhaptes paradoxus
CTTTACAGTGAGGGTGACAGAGCACTGGAACAGGCTGCCCAGAGAGGTTGTGGAGTCTCCTTCTCTGGAGACATTCAAAGCCCACCTGGATGCGTTCCTGTGCGATCTGATCTAGGTGTTCCTGCTCTGGCAGGGAGATTGGACTAGATGATCTTTCGAGGTCCCTTCCAATCTCTAACATTCTGTGATTTTGTGAATCTTGTATTTCTGTTTCTGCAATCCTGCAGTAATAGTTGTTTTTTCCATTTAGATTCTTAGAGCAGATGACACAACCTTGGATTATAAATTTGAGAAGCACCTAACAGAATAAAAGTCTTAACTTGTAACAAGGATTCTTTTAGCACAGCAAAAAGGAAAGATGGGAAGCAGAGATACTCTCTCAGGTTTGATGAAGTTACCTTTTTTTCCCCATTCCAAAGAAAAAGAAAAATGTCTAACAGCTTCTCTTACAGAAATTTTTAAATTCTGTCGTATGCCAGAGTAGGACAGTATGCTAGACAGTAAAACAAGTTGTTAAAAGAAACAAAAATAATATATACCACTGTGATACTTATCACATTTCCAGAACTAAAGCTTCCCTTTTATTTTTTTTAGTGTAAACGTGAGTTAAAAGCTAGTAAAAATCAACAAAAGAATCCTACAAATGGACATTTTATAGACCCTCAACCAAAAAGATCATCCCTTTGTGAGCAGCAAAATCTGTCACTGCATTTAGGAATGTGACATCTTCATTGAAACCTTCTTCTGTAATCTTTCTTGTGTTACAGGATGATTTTACAACGCTTTTGGAAAACATTATGGAACCTTTGACAGTTGACCCATTAGTTGGTTTTCTTTTTTCTTTTTTTTTTTTTTTTTTAATGACCAAGGGCTTTAGTGCATCATCTTCAGCCCTCACCTTCACTGTACCAGTGGCCTGGGGGCCTGGGGTGCCTGTCTGCTAGCCCCACCACTCCTGGAAAGGGTTCCTAAAAAAGTGTAATTGCAACAGGATCTGTCCCGGTTTCAGCTGAGACAGAACTAACTTTCTTCATAGTAGCTAGTAAGAGGCTATGTTTCAGATTTGTACTGAGAAGGCAGCTGATAACATGCGGATGTTCATAGTTGTTGCCAAGATAGTCAAGGACTTCACAGGCTCCTCTGCTGTGACAGTGTCTTCAAGGGCAGGAGAAGCTGAGAGGGAATACAGCCCCAGCTGCTAGCCTATGATTGGACCTTAGGTTAAGGATTAAGACCTAAATTGGCCAATAGTCTATTCTGTATCATGCACCTCATGCCCAGAATATAAGTGAGGATCTGTCCAGAAGTTCCCTCTAGCTCTCTCAGGGGTTCATCCCTCTCTCAGGGTCATCTTGCTCTCTCAGTCAGCTCTCAGGCTCTTATTTCGTTTCAGGGATTGCAGTTTCAGGACTCTCTGTGCTCTGGGATTATTAGCTGGGAACGAGCTCAGCCTCAGTCATTGGGTGGTGAGCAGTTTACTGTGTATCACTTATTTGTGTATTTGTATATATTGTTATCATTATTATCACAATTGTTTTCAAATTTATTATAGTTTAATTATGAAATTGTTCTTATCTCAATCTATGAGCCTCTTTTCCTCCTCCCAGAAGCGGGGGGGAGGGGGTGAGCACGTGGTTGTGATGTTTTTCTGATAGCCAGGGCACTATACTACTAAACTACTACTATAACTACTAAACAGTAGTTTTTGTCACCCAACGTAGGGATCGAGTGGTTAAGAAAACAACAAATTTGACCAGAGTATATTAAAACAATTTTTCAATAAGTGCTCATTATATTTCCTGGGACGTTGCTGCGGGTAATATCACGGTATTTGTCATATATACTGTTTGTCAGTATTTATGTCCTGCTTATCACTTCTGGGAGTTGGGTGAAAGTGATAATTTGGCTGAAGTGTAGTCTTTTGTTTAGCTGCTGTTTGGTGGCCTATGGTATGATAAAAGCATTATCTGAATAGATCTGACCTGTTTATACAATAGCTGGCACCTTGGCAAGTGAAGCTGTGACTTCATCTGCGTATGCTGGGTGCCATATTGTGGACATTGCTGCTGATTACACTGGTTGCATGTGTCTCATGGAGAGCCAGTTCATGAGGGGAACACCTCCCTTCCCTCTCCCCTTCTCCTCCAGACCATTTCAAAAGCATTTGGAAATTTTGAATATCCTTGGGATGTTCAAACCAGCATCTTCATCATTGTTATCCTTTTGCAAGGCCTCATGATTGCATGTCAATATATATGTATTGCTAAGGTTAATCAACAATTCATTCAATACATTGCCCAGTTGCCACCACTGTCTCCGCAACAGATACTGCAGCGATGCCAACCACTGCAACAGACACAGTGGCAACTCCAGCCCCAGCATCTGCTATGGCTACACATACCATGACTCCTGTGACGGTTGTTCCACCCCCATCTGCTACTGGTGCTTTGTGCAAACGAACTGCAACTACTCAGACTCAGTGCCCATTACAGCTGCCCCCACTGTGGCAACATCCACTGCGACTACTCACACTCTGGCATCTGCTAGCCTGCTTCCCCAAATATAGAGAAACACACTGCGACTACCCAAACTCTGGTGCCCATTACGGCTGTCCCAACTACAGCAACACATGCTGTAGCTACTCAAACTTATGCAAGAGCTACAGCTACCCAAACTTACATGACAGCTACAGCTGCAACTCCAACCTTAGTGCCTACGTCTGTGACTTCAATCCCAGTACCTGCTGCACCAACTCCAACCTCAGCACCCACGGCAGTGACTCCAACGCTGGCACCCACCACTGCACCTCCAAACCCAGTGCCTGCCACGACAACTCCCACTCCAGTGCCTGTGATAACTCCAACCGTGATGTCCACCATGACAACTCCAACCCTGGCTCCTGTTGTGGTCACTCCAATCCCAGCACCAAGCACAGCAACTACAACTGTGGCTACTGAAACTCCACCGGAAAGTACCTCAGGGTCCGTGCTGCTATCAGTTGTCCCCATACAGAACAGGAAAACAACATGAAAGTCAACACATGTAGAAAAGGAGGAAGAAGCCCCTCCTATGACAGAAGAGGAGGAAGAAACTTATGACCCTGACAGCAAGGAGATGGGCTACTCCAGAGCAGAACCATCATGAGGACAGGGGGAAAGAGGAAGAAATCAGAGATGAAACAGTAATCACCTTGGATAAACTAGGAGATATCTGAAAAGATTACAGTCGTTATCAAGGTGAGCACATTGTCACCTGGCTGCTCAGATGCTGGGATAGGTGGGCCAGTAGCCTGGATCTAGATGGTAGAGACGCAAGACATCTGGGATCCTTTACTAGGAAATGGGGCATCAGTAAAGTAACTGGAAAAGAGACAGGAGGTGTAAGGGAGAGGGATCCCTACAAAGAGGAGATTGTATGTAATCCAGGCAAGTGGGTCAACATAGAGAAAGGTATCGAGTGCCTGAGGCAACCAGCTATGTGGGAGATGATCTATTATGACCTGAAAAATACAGAGTTTTCTGAAGATCCAGATGAAGTCCAGTGCACACAACACATGTGGCTAAAGTTTCTATGGAGTGCATACTCCCCTGCCCAAGGGAAGACAGCATACACACCACAGGGTAGGGCTTGGTTTTACCTGCATGACCATGGACAAGACATGAGAAGCCAGGATGGAAAACCAACCTCAGCCCTAGAACCGCAAGTATGCAAGTTGCAAGGAAAACCAAACATGACTGGGAGCTTTTCCGGTGCTTCCAGGAAAATTGCTGCTCCAGTTTCCAGTAATCTGTTCCTTGAACAGGGCAGAAGGGTTGACTTTGACTTTACTCTCAATCCTGTGAGTAGAATTTCTGATTCATATTCACATGGACTGAGTAACCAAGGTGACACTGGGAAACACGTGTTCCACTGAACAAATCCATTAATCAGTAATGAATGCTACAGTCAGTATTAGAGGGGCCCTACCTTCAGCCAGGTGGACAAAAGGGATAATTTACTTTCTGGACTTTATGAATTTGATGGCCTGGTACATCAGACCCACAGAGGCATAAGGGTTTGGTGGACACTGGTGTCCAATGCACCCTAATGCCATCAGACTTTAAAGGGGCAGAATTCTTCTCCAGGTTTGGAGTGACAGGGGGGTGCCAAGAACTGCCTGTATTACAAAGCTGAAATAAGCCTAACTGGGAAGAAGTGCCAGAAACACTCCATTGTGACTGGTCCAGACGCCCACTGCACTGGGAAAAATCTCACCAAGAAGAAAAATTTCAGCACCATGTCAGTCTAACTGCATTTTCTTCTTTTAGTTCTGCAGGGGTCGGTACTGGGACCAGTGTTGTTTAACATCTTTGTCAGAGACACGGACAGTGGGATGGAGTGCACCCTCAGCAAGTTTTCTGATGACACCAAGCTGTGTGGTATGGTCGACAGCTGGAGGGAAGGGATGCCATCCAGAGGGACCTGGACAGGCTTAAGAGGTGGGCCAATGCAAACCTCATGAAGTTCAACAAGGCCAAGGGCAAGGTCCTGCATGTGGGTCGAGGCAATCCCAAGCACAAATACAGGCTGGGCAGAGAATGGTTTGAGAGCAGCTCTGAGGAGAAGGTTTTGGGGGTATTGGTTACAGTTAATGTACCACTTTGAGATACATAGCATGCTGCTTCTTAGACATAATTCCTTGGATAGCACGTTCCCATCAATAAAAGAAACAATATATGTACGCACATATTTTGTATACAAATGGTTGTTACATTAAAGACAAAGCTGATCTCAGTTACTTAAGTACCTGACCTGTTAATCTGCAAAATTATAGTTTGAACTATCAGGTTCTGTCATATATTTTTGTCAATGTAACACAGAACACTCCTTTCAGAATAATTTTCTAGGCAATCCTTAGCATTCAAGCATAATCTGCGCCTTGTGGTAGTCAGCAGTAGTGGCGGCACTGCAGGATGAGGGTGAATCAGGAGCCTGCTCTTCTGGCATTGTCCAAACATGACATTTTACAAAGAGAATGGCTCTGGATTTTAAGCATGGGCTGTTTAGTAAATTAACAAACCAGGAAGTATTTTCCACCTTAGTACATAGAGACAAATTATAATGGGCTGGCAAATCCAATATCAGGCTTATTTTTTTCATTTTCATACTTCCTTGACCTTTATTTCCTTGAAATCTCTACATACTGTTTACATACAGGGGGTGGGGAATCAAACCCCAAAATGTTTAAAGGTTGTTTTTACAAGGGAAAAATGTCTGTCCAAACAATTCAACAAAACAGATCACCTGAAGCACAGCTGTATGGATAACAGCATGACTGGAAGAGATCAGCCGAAGAGTTTTCAGAAATGTGAAAACTTCCAAACTTCAGAGAGAGATTAAACGTCTCCTATCTTCCAGCTAATTCCCTTGAAAACTCTGGGATTTTAGGGATGCAAAGAACTGAAATTACAAGCAGGCAAGAGAAAGCAGATTTTTAAAGCTGATAGGAGACAAAAGTTTGCCTCTCAGGGAGACTGCTAAATTTGCAATAGAAAGGAGCACTTTTAACTTGTAGTACACATGACATCAGCATCTGGAGCTCGTAAAAGGAGACCCCTTTACGCTGTATTTACCAAGCTGATTTTTAGATGAAAGCCTTCCCAACCACTTTTGTACTCCTCAGTGGCTGCAAGACAGAACATGCTTCATTCCCAGTCTCAGTTTCACTCAAGCTGCTTGGTCAGGAGCAATCCTTTTAGCAAAAGCTCCACATGCATTTTTTTGTTTGCCTTGTCAAAGGAAACACAGAAACACAGACTGCCATCCACCAACTCTGGTGTAGCTGAAAGTCATCCCACCACAGTGGAAAAAATAATCTGCATTTTGAATTATTGTTTTCCAGATGTATTATCTTGCATTTTTCAGGGTGACTCCTTGTTATTTCCAGCCTCTCTTTTTTCAGTGGTGATTGTAGTATTCATCTGCATCATCTGTTAATTTCATTAACATCCTGTTTAATGATCTCGAAGGGGGTAGTTTAAAATGATGTTACATAAAACCGGACATAAAATCCCTATTCCTGCAGCATCGCACTGATCACCTCCCACTCATCTCTGTGCTCTATTATTTATCATGACCTGTTTCCTCATCTTCTGCAAGAGCTCATGCTGTGTTTGTACAACATGCCGTCTTCAGGTGAAAATTCCATTGGGCCGTAGTTTCTTAGTCTGGGATTGTTTCTGGTTTTCTTTTGGCTGCTACATTGTGTCTTTAAGGACTGAATTAAATTCCTCTGAAACATTACAAACCCAACACAGTTTTGCCCCAGTTCTGTGATGCACTAAGATTGGCACTTTTACAAATTACAGTGGTATTACTGTAACAAACTGGAGACTTCATATTCTCCCAAAAATGTTATAAAAAGTGTATGCTTTTACTATTAACTCAGCCACATAATTAAAATGTATATCAAGACACACTGAAATGATCCTATGAATAATCAAGGAAGTCTTACCAGAAAATTCCATAAAAATTTAGAGCCGTTCTTGGTAATACTGCTTGCAAAGGCTACTTTGAAGATGCTGAGCTCTTTATTTGGAAGATTCCTGGTGTTTGCATCTGTTTAGTCAGGTAATTTGAAATGAAGAACCAACTGCAAACTATAACACCAACTTTATCACAGAGCAGCCCCCTTGCTCATGCCACGAGTTATAGCATTAAAAAATCTGGTGTTTGTTTGCTAAGAGATGTCTTCTATCAAATTCACATGCAGACTAAGTTTCATGCCTACTGTCATTCCATAACCACTGCAAACATAGGTTTCACAGCACTAGAGAGATGCCCCCAGGTGACAAGAGAAGCTAATAGTAAAGAAGAAAGATAATCCCCAGCTGGCATAGAATGGCTGCCCTACAATTTGTGCAGTTTATGTAGGATGGAGAAGCATGTCTATATACAATGCCACCAAAAAAAACCCCAAACTACTACTACTACAGAAAAAGTCTCCATAACAATACAGGTAAAATTGCTATACACACAATCTCTCTTAGGTACCCCTTCACGCCCATCTGCCATCCCTCTGGGTCCTAAGCTGATGACTCAAGTCTGAAGGGCCACAGAGTGTTGTGACAAGTTGTTATTGTCCCTAGCTCTTTGCCAGGAGACTGGTGTTGTCCTAAAATCTACACGGGATTACTTTCATGCATTTTGCAAGACACACTAGCCCCTTGCTCTTTCTTTGCCTCTCTGCAGTTCCATGTTATGGTCAGATTTACTACATGTAGTAGTAGTAGTAAATCTGCCTTATATTTGTTAGATACTTTATTTTCTTCCTCTTTGCCATCCCTAAAAACTGCTTGCAAAGTTGCACTCTCTGAATGACCAGTAGTTACTGCTGACAAGTTTATATTACCCCCAGGGCTGCTCATTTAGTTCTGTGTCCACACCTTCAGAGCCAGTGCTGTCACCCCATGCCTGTACTCTTCTACGATGCATTTTAATTCTAGGGTCATAAATAGTTAATTCAACACAAAACAACCACGTGCAATTACTACTTAAAGTCAGGAATTAAAACACAAGTTTCCCCATCATTGTACATAGCTAAGCAAAACCTTAAACAAATGAAGCAGCGATCACCTGGTTCTTAGACAGCTGTTATGCGAGCTAAGGAAGCTCAGACAATGCTGCAGGCATCCCAAGACAGGTCCAAAGCCAGACAAATCCTGAGGCCTCTTAACTTCATACAAACCCCTTGGCCTATTACTAGCAATAGCAACTCCATACTAAAGGGCATCCGAGGCTTCACAGCAGATCCATTGATCAAGCCAAGTAACACAGGACAGGGATGGAGCAGAAGCACAGACTTCACAGTCAGGTGTACACTTCAGAAATCAAGAAGAAACAGCAAGAGACAATTTCCAGTCTAGGAACAACAGTGCCTGAGGATGTGAGAAGCAGAGATATGGGTGCTCAGTGGTATGCAAGGAATAGAAGTACAGACAGTGCCTGAAGACAGACTTCCAGAGAAGATCTCTAACAAGCTCCAAGTTCCTCAGCATTTGAGTGCTACAGAAACCTGCACACTATGTGTCACCTGACACCTGCAAGCTAAGTGTCATGTACACTCCCATGTTCCTAAATCAGCTGCAATGCAGTCCCAGTCACCTTTACAAGCATTTGTAATGGGCTAGAAAAATGCCTAAAGATGATGATCTTCAGTAAAATGTTCCTGAGGCCACTGGAAGAGCAGATGGTGAACAGGAAAGCTGTGGAACAAGAAACATTGCTGCTTCCATCATGCTTGGAGTTTCAGGAAGCGCGTGGGCAAAACAATCACCACAAGCAAGGCAACCACAAATCTAATTGCAGTATCATAGCTCTTGGCAGGTGTCAATGTAGTAATCCAATCCCAGCGTAGCTCAGACCTGATGTACTTACCTGATTACTACACTGTACCTACGTGTAGGTGTGTGGCTAGCCCTACCACTAACTCACAGATTATGTAAGATCACAGCAGACTAAATTTTTTATTATAGAAGGAGAGTGAGAATTAAGGATTATGAGGAGTAAGTGAGAATTCAGGATCAAAACACCTAACTGGGACAAGCTGGAAATACGTTCAGAATGGGGAGTACTGAAATGCTGAACTCCAAGCTCTGGAAGTCTCCCACGTCTAACATTATTAATGTCAGAAGGATTCCTGCTGGACACAAAGGGTTAGACCAATGAAAAAAATAATCCTGAAACCAAAGGACATCAAGGGAATCCAGCAATTTCTAGGAAAGTCAACTCTTTTTCAAAAAAATTTTGAGTACATTAACTAGAAGCTTATGAACCCTTCAGAAAATTAACACTGTAAGCAACATTTCCCTCCCATACATACAGAAAACCTTATGGATTGCCACTAACCACCAACTTCAGTAGCGGCTTAGCCGAATGAACAAAGAATACATTTGTTACATCTGCTGACAACTGGAAGCTGTAAAAAGTTGCAGGCAATCTGGGGCCAAGAGAAAATTCAAAAAAATATGCAATCCATCTTGAGAAAATGCAATGAAATTGAGTACAAAGGACAAAATCCAGTATTTAAGAAAAGTACATAACCACTAGACAGTGAACTGGCCAGGCAGCAGCTTTGCAGTGGACATTCTGGAGTCTGAGGTGCATTAGGACCTGAACACAAATCTATAATGCCAAACTGTAGAGAAAAAAGTGACTGTAATGAGACATGCAAGCATTTTTCCTGTTTACTCGGTAGTGCCAAAAAAGTAGCTTCATCTGAAACACTTCAAGAAATGCAGACAACAAGAACAAGGCAGAGAAAAGCAAAAAAATCATTATATGCCAGAAAACATAACCCATAAAGGAAAACTGAAAGAATAAGAGGAGATAGAAGATAATAAAATTCAAAGATAATAAAAAGCTGTTGCAAAAGGGAATGTTATAAACTGACTTCTATAGCTGCTGGGAACAGGATAGGAAATAGTCAGCTTGAATTTTCTACTGCATTGGAACAGATTGGTTAGGGAGATGGTGCAGTGTCCACCACAGAAGTGTTTAAAGAGCTGATCCAATAAACATGTCAGAATTGGGTCAGGTGTAGCTGTAACCTGAGTCAAGGATGGACTACATATCTTCTCAAGGACCCATCTAGTCCAGTTTATCTACTGCAAGTATTCATCTACTATTTCATGATACAAGAAGGAAGAAGGTCAGAGCCCACAGGAACACTGCTTTGAAAGAGTAAGAAAAACTGTGGGTTCTAGCCATGAAATACAACAGGCCCGCATGATCGCTAAGGTAAAAAAAAAAAAAAAAAAGGAAAAAAGAAAAAAAAAGATTTATTTGCTATGCTTTCTGAATCAGCCTTCTTTTGAGTCATCTCTCAGAGTACAAGATGAACATACTGTCTGATCATCAGCCATTAAAAAAAAAAAAGAAGCTATTGCCAAGGCACTCAAGCAACACCTAGGTTATAGAGACTCCAATAAACTGACCTGAGTGTAACTCACTGATGCCAAAGCAGGAGACTGTCAGCATGCTCCAATACCTTTGTGCATAGAATGGGAAGCTTTGACACCCAAAGCAAATTACAATCAGGATGATATGCTATAGACAGAGAAATATCTTTTGTTTCAGGGCTATCCAGACTGCATGAAACAACTAGATGCTGGAGTCCCAGTGGACGGATGAATTGCATATAGTAAACAAAATAGTGTTTACATGTGATTAGCCAAAAATCCTAGATTTAAAAACTGATGTAGTAGGATGACACCAAGCTGTGCAGTGTGGTGGACACACTGGAGGGAAGGGATGCCATCCAGAGGGGCCTTGACAGGCTGGAGAGGTGGGCCCATGCAAACCTCATGAAATTTAACAAGGCCAAGTGCAAGGTCCTGCATGTGGGTCGAGGCCATCCCAAGCACAAATACAGGCTGGGAGGGGAATGGATAGAGAGCAGCTCTGAGGAGAAGGACTTGGGGGTGTTGGT
>VZTO01027053.1:117807-129320 GCA_013400615.1 Syrrhaptes paradoxus
GTAGTGAGAGAACAAGGGGTAACGGGTATAAGCTAAAAGAGGGTAAATTTAAACTAGACATTAGGAAGAAATTTTTCACTGTGAGGGTGGTGAGACACTGGAACAGGTTGCCCAGAGAAGCTGTGGATGCCCCATCCCTGGAGGTGTTCAAGGCCAGGCTGGATGAGGCTTTGAGCAACCTGGGCTAGTGGAGGGTGTCCCTGCCCATGGCAGGGGGATTGGAACTTGATGATCTTTGAAGTCCTTTCCAGTCCAAACCATTCTATGATTCTATGATGCATTTATGCTTCAGCACCAGGCAAGCATAAAGACATCTCTGTTAGCTAACTATCCAACTCGTCATTTACATGTATGCATGAAACAGTTCAACAGATGAGAATAGCTCAGGAATCAACAACAGGGAACAGAACCTCACAAAATCCTAGCCTACCCATGGTGAAAAGTCAGAACAAGTCTGCTGATTTTTACTGAGAGGAACTGTAGGGCTTTCAGTAAGTTCCCATTGCTGAGAGGCAGGCTAGGCAGACATACAAGCATTTAAAATGATAAGAAATAGAAAAGGGATTTTGCAATACTATTGTGACTAACAGGCCACATGAAAATTCAAAATTCAGTCTTAAAGGCATCAGAGGTCAAAGGAACTAACAGATAAAGATCTATCCAAGAAGATGGCACTTCTGGTCAGCAGCGCAACTTACTGCAAAACACTCCTCAGGGTCCAGCGGAGATTGGACCAACAGGATATAGATTAATGGTTCTTTTCCCATAATACATATTTTTCTATAGCCCAACAGAAAAAAAGGTAAGTGTGACAAATAGGCATGTAATTCCAAGCAAGGAGCCAAAGACTGGAAGCCTCTGGCCACAAATTCACAGTTCTTGCTATCAATCACAAAAACCAGAGGCAAAAGTAAATTACAGGTCATAGGGAGTAGACCAAAGAGGAATTTAAACAACCATAAAGTAGTTGGAAACAGAGGAAAATCATAGAATCATTAAGGTTGGAAAGGACCTCAAGGATCATCAAGTCCAACCCAACACCACCTAACTCACTAAACCAATTCCCTAAGCACCACATCTACACATTTCTTGAACACCTCCAGGGATGGTGACTCCACAAGTGACAGAGAGCCTTACCAATCTTCTCACCAAACATAAGACAGGACAAAGGAATAAGGAAGACAGGACAAGACAAAGGACTACAGAGTCAAATTCAGACCTCTGTACCAATGGCAGCAACACAAACAAGGAAAGAAAAACTGGGCTGATTGCTAGCTGGTGGGTTGCAATGATGTGGACACGCACATAGTACTTAACAGCTGGTCTTAACTAATCATTAGCACAAAGGACAAAAGAGCATAAATTGCTATACAGAAATATTTAGGAGCTACAATAGAAAATGGAAAGAAAAATTCAGGTTTCGAGAAAGCACCATGAAAGCCATTCTGCATGCCAAAATGCTAGTGATGATTGTGGCACCTTTGTAAGCAAGCCTTCCAGGGAAGCAAACAAAAAATAAAAAGCCCACCTTATTTCAGAAATACGGAAGCAAAACCACATGTGGACCCTGGCTGCATGAACACTAAATATGGACACATGGAGGACCAAGACTACAACTTTGCAATTACTAAAACCTAGGTTTCATACCAAATACCTAATCATGTTAGTATTTTTAATGTTAAGATTTTTCCCTGGACGATTCAAAGGGCTGAATCAGAGTTTGCTGTCCCAAGTATTGTCAAGTAGACTATCCGTATCTCCTTCCCAACTGGATTAACTCTTACCATTGAGCTGTTCAAGACTGAAAACTGCTTTAAAAAAATACGTTAAAATTTGCCTTGTTGGTGTACATCTCTGAAAAATCCAGTGTAAGGACTATGGCAAACAAACCAAGACAAGAGTTAAAGTATAAGTACAATTTAAGTTATTTTTAGATCTTTTTAATACATATCTGCACAGCCACTGCTTTAAATTCTAGGCTGCTAAAACATTTAAGACAATAAGTAAGTAATAATGACAAACTCTTAGAGAAATCATAACGGAACTTCTGCAAGGTTCACTTACAGAACAAGATCAAGTTGATATGAATAAATAACATAAAAGGAGAAGTTTCATTTCAAGCTCAGAGAACAGCTGCAGCATTTTTCCTCATCTGCCTTTCCCTGCAGCTCTGTTCCCTAAGCCACACTACCTCAGCGAACAACTAACAATAGAAATGATGAACTGCTAATATTCAGCTTAACACCAAGGACACATTAATCCTTTAAAAATTTTATTCAAGATATTATAGAAATTTATTTGAAAATACTTTATTTTGAAGGTCAGTATCTGGATTAAAAAAAAAAAATAGCCTTAAATGTAACTATGCCATTTAATGTTTATTTGCTGAGGGGGACGTTGCATAGGGAGGTCTTTAGAAGGTCTTGTTAACAACTGCTGCTCTTCATCTGGTACTTCTTTTTCTCCTCCATTTACTGTCCACCTAGATATTACGTCCTTCACTATACACATTACAGTTGCAATTGTAAATTAAGCATTGATTTGCCTTTCTACATAAGTACTTACTAGAACATTTTTACAAGTGACAAAGACAAGCTATGGATTATTTAGTGAGGTTCCAGTCTTATCAAAAGACAACACTGACTGAAAGCAGTGGAAATATTTTGTCATGGGAATGTTACACTAATGATCATCATCCCTTTTGAAGTCAGGCTTACTTTTACCTTAAGTATAAAAATGATAATTGAAAAAGAAAGATAAGCTTGGAAAAGGATATCACACAACAAATAGTGATGCAGAACAATGATTAAAAAAAAAATAAATCTAAGCTCTGCTGACTATCAGGACCACACACTTGAGGTTAGGCGGTGATTAAGTGCTAAATACAGCCTTAAAATATGCCTTCAGAATCTATTCATAATTAAGAAAGCCTGATTGTTTACGATGTCTATTATTCTCTACTCTTTGTGGAAATGCGGAGTGCTTGCTATATTGTATATTATTACAATCACAATTTAAATGCCTAAAATTAACCTAGGTTCCTTTCTCCTTCTCTAACAGACATTAAATCTGTCCTTCACTTTATGACATTCAGAATTGCAATTTTGTGTTAAACACTGAAACTTTCAATATTTAAGAAACCACTTTATGCAGGATAGTATCAGTCTCCAGAGAGTGTAAGGCAGGATATATACAATTCAGACATACAAAGCCAACAGATACAAAGACTAGGAAATAAACACACAGCCCTATCTTAACACTTACCAATACAAACTAATAGGGATAGGAAGCCTGAACAAAATTCTGCATCGAGTAGGCAACATCTTATTTTTATTAAAACAAAATATACAACTGTCCACTCCAATTTCACATTGTTGAAAAATTAAAGCTGCATAAAATACTACACCTACATAAAAGGAACGTCATTCAAATAAGGACAGACCCTAAAAAATAAGTTTTCTAAAATTCACACAAAAGCCTCAACTAAATTGGAACCTGTGTCAACACACAAATGAACTAAACTGGATTATTCCAAATTAATTAATCTACACAAGAGTGTAAACATTATTATACTTATAACAAAGGGGGTCATTTGTTAGATCTTAACTAGAAAAAATAAAAAGGAGTCTAAGAAACTATTATTATATATATTTTAAATCATTGAACACTGTCATGACACAGCATTTGTAAAGGTGGCAGTAATTAAAACAACATTTGGCATTATAATGAATTCACTGGAGTTCTATGTATAAAGAAATATTTTTAATTTAAAGCACAAAGCTAAGTAACTGACACAGAGAGGAGTTATTTGCACAAAATAATAATTCCTTATTACAAAATTCAGATGTGAGATTACAATCCAGTGTAATACAACAATCCCTTTCTATACTGCAGCAAGTTTTAGGAACTGAAGTAATTTTTGTTTTCAAATTTTGATCCACTACCCAAAATAAAGAAATAAGTACTGCAATTTGTTTCAATGCTCTAAAATTACTTTTTAAACCAAATTTTTCAAATTTTACGTTTTTTCCACTCTGGCTTGTCTGTTTCATCATCTTCTGGTTCCACTTCTGCAAAAACGGTTTTTGGCTGTGTTCTAGAAAACATTAAAAAGATTAAAATATTGGTCAGACTACAAATCTTTATCAACAACTATATTAGACATGCACTAGACAGAAATGAAATCCTTTCTATACTTGAGAAAAGAACATCTTAGACTTGCCTGTTTTTAATTTTCAACATAAACCTATCAACTAATCTTCTAAGAACTGAAGAAACTTGCAGCTCTCAGACAAAGAATAAGCATAACCCACACATATCTTTTGCAAGTATATTGGATAATCAGCTCGCAATCACCATCTGTGTATTCCATGAATAAAATTGAGATAGGAGAGGAACAAATCAATTTAATACAATGCTAGAAAAAGGGAACCAGGTCTTCTCATTCCATGATTTTTTAAAAAAGAAACCTCCATTTCGATACACCGTAGTATGACAGCAGCCAGTAAGTGAAAACAGAACAGCTAAGCCAAGTTTCTCATATAGACTATGGATGAAAAAAACAGCTTCTCCAGAGACTATCCAACACTACTGTAACATAAAAAAACTAATGATCTTCATATGAGAACACAGTGTATCCCACAGTCAAGCTTGATGGTATCTATTCCTCCACTGTTTACTTGTATTTTAAATAACACTTAAACTTTATAAAAATAACTATTGATTACTTTTTAAACGAACACAGTATCAAGTAGCATTTCAATAAACTGTTTGGACATTGA
Source organism: Syrrhaptes paradoxus (assembly GCA_013400615.1). Lineage (NCBI taxonomy): Eukaryota > Metazoa > Chordata > Aves > Pterocliformes > Pteroclidae > Syrrhaptes > Syrrhaptes paradoxus. The sequence goes on from VZTO01027053.1 coordinate 122,589, forward strand.
GTTCCCCTGTTTTACACTTAATCACTGCATGGTCCTCCCCTTTTCCAACCTAATTCTCAACCCAATCATTGCAGAGATTACTAGAACTACTAGCTTTCTGATGCTGGCTGTGCTTGACTTCTCATTACAACATATACAACAAAGTATAAAAAACTCAGCCAAGGCAGTCATCATCTCATTAATGTATTATCTAATGTTTTTACAGCAGTGTAAGGATGTGAAGCGCTATTATTGTAACAACTGTTATTTGGCAGACTCTACAAAATGCATAAACCTTAACAAAATTGCGTCTGCTTTACTTAACACAACAGGCATAATTCAATGTTGCCACTGACTTTGAAAAGTAATAGTAAGCCATTAGCTACTAAAGAGCAGGATTCTCTACTTGTTAAATATGTGGCATAAAATAGATTTAAAGTCACCAGAACTAGTCAAAGACAACTTCCCTTATATACAGGATCTCTCTATTGGCCCGCCTCCTCCTCCTCCATCCTCCAAACGTTCCAGAGATGGTCCTGCTGCAGGACTCTATTGGCACAAGATCCTTGGGTGCAGGCTGTAAATCTCATTGCACCTGAGCAGACTTTGTACCCAGACGAGGACCTACACTACTGAAAGGCAGATAAATCATTCTGCTCTCCATGGAAAGCAGAACTAAGATCAAAAAAAACCTTTCCAATTTAAAAATAAACTCTATTTAACTGATCACTGAAGGAGGATTTAAACAAATAAAAATTAACATTCAACCTAAAACAGATAGCAGGGATGAAGGCTTTCTTGTCCGAAATACTGGATTTTGTTATCTGCTGAAGAAGTGGAATGTATGGAACATTCTCTTTTTTCAAAATGCATTGATGAAAGTTTATTTAGCCCTTTTTAGCAGTGTACCTTCCTTTCCTCATGTTAGATGACAGGTATCTAAATGCCATATAGGTTCACATCAGGTCAGTATTGAGAAAGCTGTTAGTAAAGCACAACTAGTCAAGTATAAACCTATCATTTCTGACCAGAAACCCTGCAACTGTCATAATTTTGGTTAGAAACTTTCAACCAAGAAGAATGACTTATAATTTGTGAAACAAGCAGCAGAACCTATGTATCTTGCAGGAGGGAAGTGGCACAGTGAAAAGTTGTAGACTTCAGCTAATATAAGTATTATAGTCTGAGTCCAGTCAAGCTGGCAGTGGGTGAAGTAGGGTGANGTAACCAGCTAAAGAAAAAACATACAGAGGAAATCAAGCCTGTTTGCTATCTCATTTTTTAAAATTAGCATGAAATGGCTGTAGCCTTAGCTCAGCTGAAATGTAAACTGTTCCACCTCCACAAGCTACACAGCAGGAACTGAGGCACCTAGGGTGATTCATGTGCCTGACCATTTTAAAGGCATAAGCATAGAAAACAGTTTTTGTTATAGCGTTATCAGCAGCGATCATTTAATTTAAACACAAATTGTTCTGCTTAGTAGCTGCACTAGAGATTGTTAGTATAGTAGGATTTTGCTGCATGATTAATATTTATACAAAAATTATCAAAACAGGTTTACTACTTCAAAATATTTTCATTGCTGAGAACTAAATAATACATGTGGAAAAGTGTTCTTTTCCCCCATCAACTTTCTCAATTTTATTTATCCTTGACTTTGGGGGTTGATTTCAGTTTGTTAGGGATTTGCTTGGCAGATCCCATGGGAAACTGCCGTGGAGGGCAAAGGAGCCCAGGAGAGCTGGTTGATCTTTGAGAACAATCTCCTCAAACCACATTCCACCCTGTGTGCAGAAAGTGAAGTCTGGCAGAACCCTAGTACGGATGTGCAGGGATCTCCTGACTGAGATAAATTCCAAACCCCAAAAAGGAAGAAGAGACAGAGGAATCAGGGACAGCCTTAGCCAAGAGGAACAGAAGCATCACATGAACATGTAGGAACAGTTAGGAAAGCCAAAGGTCAGCTGGAATTGAAACTGGAAAGAAATGTGAAAGGCAACACTAACAGCTTCTACAGCTACACTGACAGCCAAAGGAATGCTAAGGAAAATGTGCTCAAGTGGGGCAGGTAACCTGATAAGGTAGGATATGGAAAACTTCAAGATACTTGGTGCTTTTTTTTGTCTGTTTTCCCTGAGAAGGTGTGTCCTCAGGTCTCAGAGGACCCCTACACCACCAACAGAGTCTTTTGAAGGGAGTGAGACATTACCAACAGAAGAAGGAAGATAGAGACAGGGGATACGTAGCTTATTGGACATACACAAATCCATGAGATCAGATGCGATGGATCCAAAGGCACTGAGGGCGCTAGCCAGCGTCATTTCAAGGGCACTCTATCATCTTTGAGAGGTTGTGGTGACTGGGGGAAGTTCTCAATGACTAGAAAAGGCATTTCCAGGCACATGAAGGACAAGAAGGTGACAGGGAAAAGCCAGCACGGATTTGTCGAGGGCATACTATGCTTGCCAACCTGAATCCTGGGACAGGCTGCCCAGAGAGGTGGTGTGGAATCTCCATCTTTGAGGATATTCAAACTTGTCTAGGCAAGTCCCTGAGCAACCTAAATCTAACTGGACCTGAGCAACCTGATTGTAAGTGAACATGCTTCAAGCAGAAGGTTGGACTAGATGTCCTCCAGAGCTCCCTTCCTACCTAAATTATTCTATGATTCTGTGTTTTCACATGACTGTCAGCTGAAACGAGTATCTCATACACTGACGAATGCATTCCTGTTGTGGGTTACACTACAGGCTGCAAACAAAAACAGGAAAACAAACTAACATGACTTATTCATACTACATGCTTCTCTTTCTTTTAGTGGTTTTCAACATATTAAGACATGCAGAGCCCTAAAAAATTTCCTGGGGCCATGCAGACTGCTTTAGAGTTACTATAATCCCTCTGGTTATGAGTTGTTTCTCTTAGTTACCTTTCACAGATACAATAAAAGTAGCTCATTGACATCTGAGGTTCACAGACTAGTAACTAAAAAAAATATTGCCACAGCCAAACCAGCAGACAATTGCATATCACAGCATGTGACTCATGTTGCAGTAACTTCTGAAATTTGTGTTTATATTGCACTGAAACAAAGGAAAAAGAAGACTTTCAAGCACACTCTTCCCTGAATCTCAGGCGTTTCCCTCTCAAAATTACCAGTTTCCAAAAAAAGATTTAACTTAAATATACCGGCACGTGCCCACAAAATGACTGTTACAAAACATCCTGTTCAGTCCTACTTCTTCAACTAATGATAGGTGAGCCACTACATGACTAACACACACCGGTACTGCCATTCATTAAGAAAAAGTTCAGTGAAGACAACACATCTATGGGCTGTTGCTTTAGCCTGTAACAAACAACAATGACAAAGACAGCAAAATAGGGGCACTGATCTGAAAGGTGTTTTCTAAGAAGTCTGGCGTATCTTGGTGTGAAGGGAAATTTCACCCTCACCTTCCCTATGATACGGAAGAGAGCTACATCTGGGCCTGATTAGGCCCTCAGCTACAATGCTTAGTAATTCCTGCTGATCCTTCATAGGGACATCTGAAGTCATTATAGTATCTCTGTACAGCTGGGTTAAAACAAACAGCTCACAAAGAATGTAATTTTCAAACATTTACAACTGATGCCTCAAGTTCCTGTCCTGTAGTTCTTGACTTGAAATCTTCAATCTGTCCTTTCCTTCCTTTCACTCCACTGGAATGGCTCTTGTCAAGGTCTTTAACAAGCTTTTTCCTGAAAAATCTCAAGATCTTTTCTTTATCCCCATCCACTATGACTTTTCTGCTGTTTTTACTGTATCTTCTTTGACACTTTACTCACACTGGGCTTCTGTTACATGTCATCTACTAATTCAGCATGTACTTCTTATCATCCCCCAGTACCCTTTTCAGCAGCATCTGTTTTTCCACCCATCCTTTTGCCTCTTATGTACTTACCCCGCCTTTTCTGTCTCAAATTATGAGAGAAACAGAAAGGTAAGGGTAATGATAAAACACTTGAAAAAATTTTCAAGTGATAAATAATGCAAATGACTGCTTGGCTTCAAGAATAAATTAGGCACATTTAACTCCAACAAAAAGGAAATATATTTACATACAATATGTAAACAAACAGTGAAAGTCATGTTACAGGTATTTCTTATAAGGATTACTGAAGTGAAAATACAATTTAAAAAGCCTGAAAATAGTTATCTGATTTAGAATGACCTAATCAGTATGAATCAAGGACCAGAAGAACTCTAACTCAGTCATCACAATTGGTTATGAAAACCCTAATCAACCAGAAAGAGTGTTCCTTAGTCTTCTCAGTCTAAAACTATTTAATAACCACCACTGAAGAAAACTAAGTAACTATGGTTTCCTTAGGCATTTTCTGCAGAAGGAAAATGAAAAACCATAAGTGAATAACCATCTGTTGACAAGGCAAAAACAAAAGCCTTGTCAAACAAGAGATATGTCAAGAGATATGTCAAGTGGATAGTTTTATACCATATTTAAGTGAAAATTTACTACAAGAAATGTGGAAAAACTGATAGCAGAGAAATAAGGTAGTAAAAAGAATAAGCACTATTTAAAAAAAATGAAACATACTGGATGTATGTTTTTTAGGTCTCAAGACAGTATGGAATTCTAAGCATGTATCAGAATATCACCTTTCCTAGCTCTATACTATATTTTATGCTATCCAGCCAGTTTCCCTAGGTTTGTATATGGCTCGTTATTATGAACTCCTGATTTTAAGAGGGCCACTGGGGACACTCTTATAATCCAGTACTATGTGATAATTTATATAAATTACTTGTACTTTGTATATTTTATTAAAGATGCATCCGTAAGAACATCTGCAAGATTCTGTATATACAGGGTAAAGGTACATGCCCTGCAAAGTCAGATCTAGGATATAATTAACAGAGTTTTCTACATTATCTGTGTGTGCACACAAGCAGCTACTGAAACCTATGAGTGCCATTGGTCTGCAGCTGTTAATGCAGACCTCCATTTCTGAAAATTAACGACATAACACAATTACAAAGGAAGTTTTTGCATTTCAGTGTCTTAGCCTGTAATAAATAAAGTAATTGATAACAGTATTTTAAAAATGCATAGAGTACATCTTAAAGTCAAGCTTTTAAAGCAAAGATTATGGCAGTTTCACTGGCATGAGATTTATCAGCTGACAAAACCATCAAGGCAGCATGCTGTTGGCTGCAGTCCAGTTCCCCCACATACGTATCACCGTCTGGTGTGTAAGTTAATAGCAGTCTGGACTTGCATCCTCCCACTTGTCAGCCAGCTCTCTTCTTCCCCTGCAGCTACATCTTTCAGAAGAACCTGTAAGGAGATCTACCCAGCTCACATAGTAAGCCTTCTTTAATAGAGCCATGTTTTAAAACTTTCATGTCTACTACATTACAGGTGTCAGGGATGAAACTTAATATACGATCAATGTAGTTACTAAGCCAAAAATATACTGAGGTATCTATCTACCTGAAGGAATGTGTGATGGTACTTACTTCTGAGAATGGACAGTTGCACATCTCAAATAAAAGTAGGTGCCTATCCATTCAAAGTAAATTTCATCTCCAGCAAACGTGAACTCTCAAAATTTAGTATATTCATTACAACAACAGAACTCAAATATTCCTTCTTTTGTACCAAAGGTGATATTGTATAATGCATTGATTTGGGGTACAGCATCAAATACCATACTTATTAACTACCACTGTGCCACAGTTATTATTTACCCAGTGAGAGCCAGGCAGGGTCACTGACATTCTCAAGCTGCTTCAGTTATCTTTATGAACATGTGGGTCAAGTCAGAAAACAAGAGTCAATACTAGAAACAGCTATGATACTGAATATATTTTGAGTTTTTGGAAAGAGGTGGTTATTGTTTCACTGAAGAGCTAATAAAACTAATACAGAAAGTACAGTCAGTAAAGTACTAACAGATCTTATGCCTAGGAGATAAAATACTGGGCTGCAAACAAGAAAAAAGTTTTTTATTGCCTCTGCCTGTTAGTTTCACCTCCTCCAAACCCTTTCCTTATGCATTTTGAAAATACTACTTATATAGATGGATTATTTTGTGTAACAAAACCATCAATGATAATAATGTGAAAATTTTAGTAATTTTTAAACTGGTAGTTTCTTCATTAGCATGAAGTGCATTTATTTAGTATGTATTTTAGTACTCTCCTGAGTGCATTTATACGATGGTTTGAACTGCATTTATTTTTAGAAAAAAAAATTTTTTTAGAAAGCATAATAGAAGCGATATTGCACAATTTTCACAGTAACAAATACACACAAATACCACACTCACACATACAATTTAAACTGAGTAAATTAGCATCTGTGGGATTACCAAGATTTTATTATCATAATCTTGATTAGGATCTTTAATTTCTGTAATAACACCTGAACACTTATTCCTTTATGTTGAACTTTTGGGAGGAGACTTTATCGGTGCAATTTTTAATATTTCTATAAATTTAACACCAAGTTAATTCAAGCAGGTACTGAGCCCCTTATATAGGAAAAATTCAAATAAAATCTGACATTGAAGAAATCATCTAAAATATGCTGTTATAGCACCAAGTAAATATTTTGAAGGTTTAACCTAAGAATCAGTCAGAAACAGAGGGCACCTCATCATCCTAGTCTGTCAATGGGATAGTAACTTATTAAAAGGTATATTACAATTTCAGACATTGATTTGGAGAAGATTCTAAATTCTAAT
>VZTO01027054.1:0-52993 GCA_013400615.1 Syrrhaptes paradoxus
GGGCCAGCTGAAGAACCTACTGATCTGTCAGCAATTTCAGTATGCTGGACACCAGCTCGATATTTCCACCACACCAGAAAAACAACAGGCTTGAAACTGCAATTCCATGTCTTTCTTACCTTCCCAGACAGTTGCCCAGCTATGAAGCACATCCTGCAGAGCCGAGACGGTGGGGTCAGCTCCTCTCTTCTTCCCAGCAGAACAACAGGGGGGTGACTTCGTTAGGAAATCCTAACAGAGCTCAGTGTTTGCACAAATTCCTCCTGGAGAAGAGCCTGCTGCTGCTGGAAAGCTGGTAACAGAGGAAGCCAGTTCGGAGACAATGTGACATTTGTGCTGCTGAAAACAGGCAACGGCCCATGGCAAATACACGGCTTCATGTAGGAAATGCTCAGGGTTTGCACAGTGCCAGAAGACAAAATAGTTGTCAGGGGTTTTTGTGCTAGTAGGAGATGTTGTCAGAGCACATTTCTGGCAGTGATGAGCACAGCGGAGCTGCTGCTGGTTCCTAGAGCAGAGGAAAGCTCTGTTCAGGTCTGTTGATCAGGGGATATCCCGTGGCTGTACCTCTCCTGCACGTAGATTGTTTTCAGTGGGAAAAGACTTGAAAAGGTGGTTGTCTCGGCGGGGTCAGAGTTGCTTTGGTGACCCCCTGCTCCCTCCTGAGTCACTCAGCCCATATTCGTACCAACACAGCGTTGAGCTTTCATTCCTTACACCCTGCCGCAGTCCCTGAGGCACGCAAGTGTAGTATTCACGTGGAGAAGACCAACACACTCCTGGAGTGACAACTTGCTCTTCTTTTCAGATCCCAAGGCAGCCTGGATGTCCTCTCCAGAGCCAGGATCGCCGGACAGCAGAGAGCAGCAGAGGGCTGCAGGAGGAGCCCCAAACCCGCCGGGCAGGGCAGCCTGCAGCCTTCGGAGCTGAGTCTGTGCCCGTCCCTCGGGTCTAGCGCACGGGGACACTATAAATAAACACATAAACCTAAGGAGCTTCCTTCTTAAACAGTTATCCAATTAAAAACTGTATTTTGTTCTGCCAAGGACAATTTTTCCCTAAGTTTCTTAGTAGAGCAAAACTGATTTTTAATCGTGCCAATTAAATACAAATTTCTCAGCGGATTTACGGTGGCCAGGCATAAGAGCGGATAATCTAGGCATTGGCGTGGTTGGACAGGCTGACCTCTGAGGCGGCTGTGCTTGCTGTGAGTCCCAGGAGGCCTGCGGCTGAGCTGTGGAACGATGGTGTGTTAAAAACCATCCAGTAAAAGCTGGAGAAGTGACCCTGAAAACACTTTCGTGGCCAAACCGTTACTCCACTTCGTCCAATAATCCATCGGCTGTACTGCAGCTATTAATAAAATCCTGAGCTTGTCTTTCAGGGAAGGTTGTAGGTTACCACTCCTTCCCATCACAGTGCCTGAAATTTACCAGCTGTGTTTTACTTGGACTTCACCATTCCCTACTGCAGAAAGGCGTAAATGAAAACAATGTCAACCTAGATAAAATGCCTGCATGCTCTCATTAACATTACTTTACCCATCTTCTGGCTAAATAAAATAAAAATGAATGTATTTTTCTCTGTACATTCCCAGCAGTCAATCAGTATCTGCTTTCCAATGGCAACAGTAGTCCCTACAAAGTGGTTCCTGTTTGGGGAGCCCCGCTGCCTGCTCGGGTGGCACCACGGCCTCTATCAACATTGAAAACGAGAGGGAATTAATTATCTCTTCCAAGGCCTGGTGCTGTCAGTTTGAGCGCTGTCAGAGGCTGGTTTTGAGGCTCTTTTGCGATCAGATCTGGTTTCCCTTGAAGCCCCAGCACAGTTTTCTGCTGCTCTTCCAGAACTTTACCCAAGCAGCTCCGAACTCAGTCACCCAACACGGGCAGGAGGCCTGCTGCGGGACACGAGGGGGTCTGTGAGTCCTGTACAGCACCAAGCAGGTCCGGAGCGGGGAAATGAGGACGCTCCCCTGTCAGAGAGCTCAGGCTCTCCCGGCCGCAGCCAGGGGCCCGCACAGGGCCTCTCCCATTGCTCCTGGAGGCTTGGGGGACCCTCCGATCTGCAGCCAACCTTCCCTAAAGGCGGTGTGAGAGACCCTGAGGGACCAGGAGGGAAGGTGAAGGAGCATAAGGACCCTGAGGGACCTGGGGGGGCCGTGAAGGGCGCTGAGGGACCCTGAGGGACTCTGCAAGACCCTTCGGGACTCCGGGGAACCCTGAGGGACCCCACAGACCCCCATCCCCCGAGGTACCATTAAGGCCTCCGGGCCTCTCTGAAGAACCTGGACGGATCGCTCGACCCGCCCCCTTTGCCCCCGCCCCGTGCTGGCAGCCAATGGGAACGGTGGCATTCGCTGACGTCACGGCGGCAGGTCCCGCAGTCCGGCGGCGGGCGGGGTGAGCGGTCAGTGCGTGTCCTGCCGCGGCCGCAGCGCCCGTGTCCCGTGTGTCGCTCCGCCGCGGCCGCAGAGCAGCGCTAGGCCGCGCCATGTCGCGGGTCAGCCCGCAGGAGGAGAACCTGCAGGGTAAGGGCCGGGGATATCGGGCCTGGGGGTGCGCGGGCCGTCGCGGAGCCCGTATCCGTGCCGGTGTTTGCCCTCTGTCTTTCCCTTCAGGGGCGGCGCGGCGCTCAGGTCGGTCGGGCCGCCGGCGCCCCGGGCCTGCCGAGAGGTGCCGCTGCCGGGGCCCGGGCGCTCCGGGGCGCTGAGGTGTCCCCTCGCTGGCGGTTGGGGCCCGGACGCGCCGCCCTCCCGGTGCCTGGGCCGCGAGGCGGCCTGTGGCGGGTTCCCCCCGTCAGCCCGCGGCCGTGCAGCCCCCCGGCGGCCGCTGCTCGTTGGCCCCTCGGCAGGGCTGTGGACCTGCCCCCTGCCGAGGGGCTGTGGGGGTTACAGACCCCTCCTGGGGAGAGGAGACCCTCTGCGGGCAGCTCGGGGTGTCTCCGAGGAGAGCTGGGGGTCAGGGGTGTGTGCGGGGCGCTTAGCAAGAGTTAAAAGCAAATTTCACCGAGTGAAAGGTCTCTGATTTACGGGGTGGTTTTAGCAGATGTTCTTGTCTTGTTTCCCGTTTTGAAAGGCGTATGTTAAGAAATGAAGATTTCCAGAGCCGGCTGAGTGTGGTTTTAACGCCAATCTGTGCTCCCACAGTGTGCACCCTGGGCTGGAACATTGTATGAGATCATTCTCCTCAAAAATCCTTCCCCACGGCTCTGTTCGGTTTGCATTGCCGTGTTACACGTGCTCTTATCTGTTTATATTTCCAGCTTCATAAAAATACAGGCTCTTCTGTCTTTACATGATAATGTAACAGCAGGTTCCCAAGCCACTGGCACAGCCTTGTTCTCCAGAGTGTCTAGAAAGAAAAAAGAAAAGGAAATGTGTAAGAAACACATCCTGTGGTCCAGGTGTTAATGCTCCCCAGGTGTTACCCTGCATTCACCGTGCTGCATCCAGCAGGGTTTCAGCAGGGAGCGTCCCTTTGCTGCACGGAGCAGCTCCGTTTGCCTGGGGTGCTGATGGGTTCTGCGTGTCCCTCGAACAGTATGCATCTTTACAGAAAAACACAGCTTGTGACTGTGTGTACAGATCTTCGCAGGGCAGTCCCCGCAGCGTGGAGATGGTTTGCTGTTGTAAGCAGAGGCGCAGAAGCTGCGGTGGGATGTGCTGAGGTCCCGGGACAGGCAGGGTGGGAGCCAGCTGATCCTCTGCAGGGAGCTGGAGCCAGAGCTCTGGTTGGATGCTGTCTTAATTTAAACTTCAGTGGTTGTGATTGTTCTTAAGTTACAACTTGGGCTTTCGTAAATTTTGGGGGAGAGAATAGGGAAAGGTTTGTCTGGGTTTAAACGTGTATCATATATGGTCGTGTGGAGGGGAAGAAAACCCCAGACCAACCGAGACAAGAAAACAGTTGTGAGTAAGAGGGGCTGTCCAGAAAAATGTTTCTTCAACACTTGACAACTGGGTATGACTCCATTCAAAAAACATTGTGGTCGTCTGGCTTTTTAGGAGAGAGATATTAACGTTATGAATGCAGGTGAAGGAGTTTGGCTTTTTGCTGTTTTCATTTCATTTATGAACCTTTAGTCTCTTTCCGACTGGAATATCTTCATTCAGATCTCCCTTTCTGCATACCTTTCCAACTGCTCCTTTCTTCCTTCTGCTGTTCTCTGGATCGTGTCTTGTTCCCGAGCTCTGCCCCAGCCCCTCGTCCTCTAGAGCAGGACGGTCCAAACACCTCTGTCTATGTCCCTCCCTTGCCCTGCTTATCCCAGGGACAGCCTTGTGCTGTGCTCACGGGAACGCGGGGAGTTCACCTGCCCTCTCTGTCCTGTACTTGCTGTTCCATTTCCTGTGCACTGCTCTAGGGTGGGCAGGATACATCTCTGCTTCTGCTGTTGTTTACACACATGGACTGGTGACGGAGGTAAATTCCACTGACGCTCCACAGTTTAAATATTATCTATCCCTTGAGCTGTTCTGTAACTGAGACAACAGATCGAGGTCCTTTTGTGCACTGGTTACTCCTAGCCCAGAGGAGGGTTGTTACCCAGCGCCCTCTTAAAAAACCAAAACAACATGTGACTGTGGGTGTTAAATATACTGCGAGCAGCCGGCACGTGATCCAGCCATTGCCACATCTCCCCTGTTGCTCAACAGTCACACCGAGAAATGCTCACTGCAGAAAAGCTGCACAAAACACGGCTCTTGGGTTCGGGAGCCTAAAATGTTTTCAATAAATTAATAAATAAACTTTGGCAGAGAAAGTCCTTGAGATTATTTTATTCAGCTCCCACCTCTGTTGAACAATAAAAACTAAACACATCTCAAAATAAAAGATCTTCAGCTGCAGAAGGGGACACAATGTGCTGACCAGCTTCTTGTCAGCTCTGCGAGATGTCCCAGCTCGCTAACAGAGGCACCCCCGCGTTCTGGCATTTCATCCTGTTTATGAGCTGTCAGTGCTGGTCCTTCTGCATATCGCACTGCCGGGGAGGATCAACCGTCTCATCTTTTACATGCCTTGTACACAAACCCACTCGGGTTATTCTGTACTGGTTTCAATTATGCCAAACAGGTTCCTGGGTAGAGCTCCACTTCAGCAGTAATGGAAACGGCAGCGGGAACGCTGGCACTCCGACGAGCCAGGAACAAGTACCAGCCTCTATTTCCATCCACAACGGTGACATGGAGAAAATACTCCTTGATGCCCAACACGAATCTGGAAGAAGCAGTTCAAGAGAAAGTTCACATTGCGACAGGTAAACAATGTTTTATTGTAAGGGAAGCAAAGGTCTCTGTTACAGAAAGCTGGTTTTATGCTTGAGGCAAAGACAAAACCAGAAATGCTCACATACGTGTGTGTATGTACATATGCACACGCGTATACACACATGCAGAGGGGAAGAGAGAAGAAAGTTTCTGATTTAAAAGATCAGTATTTATATACTAGAGTAATGCTGGGGTGGAAGCCTGTCCTGACACCAGAAAGAAGTTCCAGGGGAGAGGGCTGTGGAAGGCTTCTCACATCTCGTGAAGATGCCCTCTTGGAGTTTTGGTACATGGTGACAGAGCCCAGCAGCAGCTGCACTCCTGTGGGTGTGCTGCCGGTGTCCAGGCAGCAGCCTGGTTCCGGTGAATACCACACTCTGGAGCTGTGTGTGGCTGTCACTCTAAAGGATCCGTCCTTGTGCAGGCAGCGTCAGCGCTGCTCCTGAGAGCATGTCGTGCTGCTGGGAAGAGGGATGTTGGAGCAAGGCGATAAACAGCCCGGTGTGTTTTGTGATGAGGTGCATCAGTTAACAGCGCGTAGGTCATTGCCAAAGAATCGCCCTGTAGCTAGGTTACAAAACCTAACAGATTTCTAGAGTATAACACAACGACACAGCTCCCATCAGATGCAAAGTGTCAGCCAATTTATTCATATCTGTTAATTCATTTATTTGATTTTGATGGGCTGTGAAGTCCGCAGCCTGAAGTTTAACAGCAGGATGCGGAGCTTTCTAGCCTTGTCTGGCTGTTTCGAGCCAAACCAAACCCCCTTCTATTTATCGTTTGCTGCCCAGTCTCATTTAGTAAGTACCATGGGCCAGACTGTGCAGCCTCGCAGGCGTATCTCCGCACTGCTGAAAAGCAGCTCTGTGCAGCAAGCTTCTTGGCAGAGTGTTAGAAAATCAAAGAGGAATCGAATGTGATGGCTGGGATAAACCACCCACTGACAGATCAGTCTCTGGAACTCTGGTCCGGGCACTAGAGCTCTTCGGGAGAACTGTGCGTACAAGCTTTATTGACTAACCTTTAGTTCATAACATAAACTTGTAAAGATTTTAATGAGTTCTTTCTTACGTGCACTTTTCTTTTTATCAAGCCCTCCTCGTTCCCAGACGCCTCAGGACAGTCACAGAGCTTTGGAAATCGAGAGTCACAGCAGTGGAGAAAAGAACAGCTTCCAGGTAAAAATCTCATCTTGCTTTGGGAGAAGGAATTTCTTCCTCTCCTTGTTTGAAAACCAGCATGAGGAAATGAGAGGTGAAGCTGCTAATGCAGAGACTTAAATAATGCAGTAACTTGGAATAATCTTTGCAGAATCAGGCTTTGTGTATTTGTATCTGACTTGCATGGATTTGTAACCTTAGATTTTTCAGAAGGATTTAAGTGCCCCAGTCTATTGTCTTTTAAAATGGGTGGGTTCTCAAACGCCTCTTTCGAGCCACACGTTGAAAAGGCCAACCTTCAGATCCTACAAGTAGCTTTTAGGAAAAGTAGATAATCCAGAAGACAACTGCTAGTCTAGAATTCAAGAGAGCAGGAGTCAGCACCTTACTAAGCCTCCAACTTGGAGTGAAGTATTAAAATTATTCCAGTAAATTTCTCTGCTCTTCCAAAGGCTGGCTGTATTACCTTGGGTACGTCACTCTCCCTGCTCTGTTTGCCTGCACAGAGATAGTTTTCTCCTTAGACTGAAATATATTCCATGCCTGTGACTGATTCTCCCAGGGTTAGCACTCAGCCATTACAAATCAAGGTTGTATTTCCCTTGGAGCCTCTGCACGAGGAGATGGCAATGTGTGGTGAACTGGCAGAAGTCACCAGCGTTAGCAGCTGCTCACACTCCGGTGTGCTTTCCTTAATTCTAGTGAGAACTCGGGACCCTTGCATTTTACTTTAAAAACCCTGGTTTCTTCCATTGCTGCCCTTTTTCAGTTCTGTTGTTTGCCCTCTGTGGTGAGTGTGCTGGGTAATTGTCATCTCAGGGTCTCCCCGATTTCCTTGGCTGGCTCCATTCATGGATTCTCTTCCTCTACCCAGTGTTACAAACTTTTTAAAACAAAGTCTGTGCAGTATTTAACCTCACGGGCTTTCATCTTCCTACAGTTATTAAATTATCAGTAATACATGGATTTAATCAGTTCTCAAAATTCCAGGCAATGTGCTTGGTCCTGTTGCCTCTTCCTTTATCTGAAACTCTCCCCATCGTCTCTGCAGCTCCTTCAGGAACTAGCTGAATGAACTCCCCGTTGAGGTTACCTAAATGCATTTTTACTTTGTATTTCCAGAAAACCTCTTAGATGTTTAAAGATCGTTATTTAGGCTTTGAGAACAAATAATCAGAAGTTAGCAAACCGTCAGAATTAGAGTTTGCCTGGACAGTTTTACTGCCATTTGTCAGTGTGTACGTGTGCACAGACAGCTGTTTTAATTCTGTGATCTGATCCTATTTTTATCACCAGACCTTGGCTCCATTTCATGCACATGTATTAAGCAAGAAACTACATTCTCATTCAGCATTTATGCTGTAACTCACTCGAGAACAAAGCCCCTGGTTGTTTGCAGGCAGACCTGGGCTCCCTTCACCTCTCTTGCCAACACTGGCCCCGAAGCCAGGCAGCTTCACGAGACCAGGATTCGTTTCACTTGGCTTGTCTCAGCTTGATGAAGGATCTTCCGATAAGTGGGACAAGTTTTGAATGCAGGCAAATGTTTCTCTGCCAGCTGTCAGTGATAGGTGTGATATTTTCAGATGCTGTAGGTGAGGGTTAAGTGCAAGGCTCTGGTATTTTATTTCCCGGGCAGTCTTTACGCACTGACTCCCTGCCTGCCGCGGTCCTGAGCTCTGGGTGATGATGGCTCTCTGTTTCAGTCTGAAGAAGATTTCCTGGAAAGGAGGAGAGAAGTGGAAAGGCTGCTGAAGAAGAATGCGGACTGGATATGGGATTGGTCCAGCAGGCCCGAGAACATCCCCCCCAAGTGAGTGCTGCCGGGGTTTCTGGGTGCACCTGGATGCAGTCTGTGTGTATCTGTCCATGCCGTGACCCTCTGTTCTTCCTCCGACCCAGGGAGTTCCTTTTCAAACATCCCCGGCGCACGGCTACTCTCAGCATGAGAAATACCAGTGTCATGAAGAAAGGAGGCATATTCTCAGCCGAATTTTTGAAGGTTTTCCTTCCATCTCTGCTGCTTTCTCATCTGCTTGCCATTGGACTAGGGTAAGTTTAAATTTAAAAAACAAAAAAGGTAGATTTTTTTCTTACTTGTCTTCTCAGGCCTGATTCTGGCTCCCAGTTCTGTGTCTAGAAGATGAGTAATACACTTTTCCGCACAGAAGGGGGACAGACAGTTATTCAGAAAGTGCTTTCTATTTGTTTTGTTGGGGTATTGCTGAATGCATCAAGTTTTCCTTTTCTGCTTTTCTCCCTAGTTGAGAATTTTTCAAAATAATTCAGGGGCAGTGAAATTGGGAGTTATATATGAACTATAATTATACATACATAATGTTTGGTTCCCTTGGAGATCTGACACTGAATCTCACAACTAGTTACAAAGGAAAAAGATATCATTTAAATATATTTTAAAATTCTACTCCCACCTGTGAGGGATGGGGGACACAAAATGAAACAGGAATTGGTTTTCTTTAGATGATGCAGGGGTGAGATGATCCTTCTTTAAAAACAGGGGCAGGACACAGGCTAAAGGGAAGGGATTAAACCTCCCTGTGCAAAATCAAGATCTTGGACACATAATACCATGCAACCAATTTTTAACTCCTTCAAAAATTAAAATGAGTAACTGCCCAAGACAGAGTAAAAGCGTAATGGAAGTTTCCTTTCAAAGGAAACTCAAGCTTGGTAACGTAAGTCTGTACTTTCTTCCTGGTCACTGCCACCACTGCTGCACATTCGGATCATTCCAGTTCCGTAGAGAGTAACAGTCACATCCTTGGGAAGTGCTCAATGCAGGGTCAGTAAATAGTTACCCTTCAGATAATCAGGTTTTGGGGTGCAAGAAGTACCTGTGGAGAAGATGCAATGCAGGGCAGCTCTGAAAGCGAACCAAGCTGGAAAATAACGGCCAGAGAAATAGTAAGAAGTACTTGAAAATGAGTTTTACAGATTTTGGATGTATTTAGCAAAAAGAAAAGCTTCAGATAATAAAAGGAAAAAAGTAATAAACCAGCTGCCTGGGAGATAAAAGGTGTTCCTTGCATGCTGTGCCTTCTTTTTAAACTGAAACATAGCGCTCACTGCCCGTGTGTTCTCCATCCTCAGGATCTACATTGGGAGACGCCTCACGACCACCGCTTCCAGCAGCACGTTTTAAAGGCACCTGAAGTCAAGTTGAGGAGAAAACTCGTCTGGGAAGAGGGGAAGTGAAGAGAAGGAATGTCCGAGCTAGCGCTGACGGTGTGATGGGTGTGCTTGTTCCGCCTGTGTGTGTCCTAGTTCAGTGAGAGCGGGGAAGAGGCCCTAACGCCCTGTATGGTATCGCCTTCCGGATCCGTCCCCGAGCATGTTTCCCGTGCAGTAACACCCCTCGTATCGCTGTACAGTGAGGTAGCTTAGAAAATTAAAAGAACTCCATATTTAAAGCAATCCTAGGTTTAATAGAGCAATTGTGATTCAGCTGGGTACCCATCGAAGCTGCTGCTCATCCTCCATCGATGTGAATATTGTCACTGCTGCTGTAATCGTGCCAGTCAGGGACTAGCCCCAGACAACGCGTGGCCTTACGGATCCTGTACGGGAACTCGGAGCAGCTCTTACCTCCCCGAGGCAGTTTCTTCCTTACGTAGATTTTGCTTCGCTCTCTTTTACTTGTGTGGGAGATGTGAAATGTTGGGAGATGTGAAATGTTGGGAGACACGGTCAGCGGGAAGAAAGTAGCAGAGGAGTAAAACCTCCTTGGGGTTTCACTAGTTCAGAGGTGACGCACAACAGCCTGAATTGCGGTGTGGACAGGAGTGCCTCACAGCCGGCTGCTTCTGTAAAGGCATTCGTTTAACTCCCCACCTAAGAGCACTTTCTTCTGTTGCATCCACTTGCAGACTATTGCTTCTCACTCTTTTTATCTGTAAAATAATAAATTTGCATCTTACATTTGCCTCATCCTTGTATAGATTTAAAAAGGGGTTCGCTTGCTTATTTGTTTTTACTAAAGGAATGCTTTTCCTTTCCATACAGTGATTTTACTTTATTTAATGGGAAAGAATGTTTGCCAAAATACCCTGTTTTATATATTTAAATAAAAAGGTTCCTCATGGATTCAGAGGTTTCTCATTCCTTTTCCTCTAATAATGGTGGAAAGTGGCTGATGAGGCTCTTTGTCTTTAAACAAGAGTTTCACTCTGTTTGCACAACGGGCACACAAGTGAGAAGTTTCTATAGAAACAACTCCAGTGCCTGTTCTCCTGTACGGCTCAGCCAGCAGCAGGTCACTGGGTGAGCAGAATCTCACTGAACTTGCAAATAATTCTACTTTGTACCATCAGCATCATTTAAAAATAAATTTGCTTTTTACTTTCTGTTTGCCCTTATTTAGCAGTACTGACTTTCTTCTGGGCTTGAAATGGAGCTCACAAAAATGGGGTTAACGGGCACCTTGTCCCACCCCAGAGCCCCTGTCCTGCCCTCGCCACAGCCCTGGGACACGGTGCTGCTGCTGCCCGGGCCAACACGGGACTAATCCTGTCGGCCCCGTGCTGGGGGAAGCGCATGGGCTTCATGTTCCGTGGAAATAAATCACTTGTTCCCACGTGTCTGAATTTAATCACACTCCTTTTACAGGAGGAGCACAAGCTGCTCAGTTTTTTTACTAATGTGCAACAAAAAATGGATTTATAGAACTGTTTTAATTCTTGAATAATATCTCCCATGTGTGAAATTGGACACAGGTGTTTTTAATCTGGCTCCAGCTGGAGATGAACCTCATCTGAAATTGGACACAGGTGTTTTTAATCTGGCTCCAGCTGGAGATGCATAAAATAATATTAAAAACACTGGTGTCAGAAGTACTATTAGATCAACTGCTTCTCCCCCTTTGAAAAAACAAGATTTTGTTAAACCATTGCTTCCAAATTTCAATAGAAGATTCCTTACAAGCCCTGCTGAAACCCCAGCACCTCCCACTCCTCCGTTCTTACCTGACAGCAGGGAGAGGGGGACCTGCCGGCACCTGCACAGCACCAGGGTCCTTCCCCTCCTCCATGGGGGGGGGGTGGTTCTTGTTTTCAGTGAAGATCCACGGCACTGGAAGGGCCCTGGGTCCATACTCTGTTAAACAGGGAGGGCAAAAAGATTCACGGAAACTGCTGAAGGCAGCTGAGAACGACGGAATGTTCCTGGTGTGTGTTACCCTGGGATGTTGTGGAGGTCTCTCGTGGATAAAGGAACGGCCGGGGCGCGTGGTGCTTTCCTCCTTTCTCTTCTTCAACACAGAACCAAAGAAACCCTCTGTGGCCAGGAGCAGTGAGCGCCCTGAAACCCTCCTCACTGCTGAGCGTCCCCTGAGCTGGAGTCACACTGGAGCAAGAGCAACAGTTTGAGATGGGAACGGGGCGAAGGGCAGCAGAAGGTCCTCGTGGTCCTTCCACAAACATTCGCAGGGGTCAGGTCTGTTTTGGGATGAGGCCCAAGGAATGAGGATTTCAGAGGTAGTTACATTCCATCCTTATTCAGTCCACACTGATTTTAATTACAATTACAGGCATAACGATCTCCGAGGATCTGAGCCCCCCTCTTTGGTCTCGCAGGGGATGAGATCGCTTCCAACAGCTTTTTCTGTGCAGGTGCAGGTGTGTGCTGCTTTTCCTAAAGCCGGTAAGCAGCAGCAGTTGGTCCGTTTTCTGTTATTACAGAAAATTGAAGGTAATAAACACAGCTCCTGGTTTTGTCGATAACCCGTGACTCGGTATTTCATGGATAAGGCAGCAGCGCGGTGCACCCGGGGATCCCAGCGCTGTGCACGGGCCCTGGAGCACCGACTGGCCCAGGTATCGCACAGCTCTTAGCGCTCCGCTTACCCCCATCCTTGGGATCAGCAGCCAGGAAACCTCCCGTTAACCCCCTTCCCCCTGTGCTTCTGTGACGTGCCCAAGGCGACAATGCCCATTTCCAAACAAGTGTCACCAGCTCCTCCCCAGGACACCAGCAGCACAAATGAAGTGCCTGAAGGCTTAGGAAGCACGGTTTTATCTCATCAGGGTGTAAAAGCTGTTCCCGCTCTCGCTCTTGCCCTTTCCAAGCCCACCCCGAGGAAGCAGCAGACCTTTGGAGGGCGGTTCATCTTCTCCCGATACTTTTTCATCGCGTAACCGGTGATGACAGTTACACACACACCTGCTCTCTGCTCACCCAAGAACATCTACACGGACAACACAACACACACGCTCCAGTCTTGCGAAGCGAGGACTGCGTGGAAAACTCTCTCGGGTTTACAGAAACTCTCAAGATCCGCAACGTTCACTGCAGCCCTCACTAACGGGCACTAAGGGCTCATCACACCCAAACAAGAGCCTCTTTAAAACAAGCTTCAAAAACATCTCACCTCTAATTTCTAGCACGGACAACTTCTGCTCTTCCAGTTATTTCCTCAAAAACAACTGGGGCTTGACGTCACCTCACTCTCAGGAAATATTTGCGGAACACCGGACCTGTCCCTTGTCCACCGCTCGCAGCCTGTCGGAACGCGCCCGGGGCTGTCCCCACACCAGCGCCACGTGCCACATCTCTGCTGTGACCCCGGCCACCCTGTCACGCTTCACCTCCTGGAAGGTCCCCGCCCGGGGTACTGTCAGCGAGAGTAGCGCAGTGCTCTTGAACTGCTCCCAAAGTCAAGGGTGGATTTGGGCAAAATATCTGAAAGAACAATAATTTTATCAAATTGACAATAAAATCTGGTTTTAGATAAAATGAAATGATAAAAATTTCGTGAATCATCAAAAACTATTTAATTGAAAGTGGTACAAGCAAATCATGTTTTATATAATAGAAGATTTCATCATATCCTTTTTCTTTTTACTCATATTCCACTTACATCTGCTGAAAAAATAGATCAAAAATAGACAGCACTAGTAATATTCACTGAATATGAACAGACAGCTTTCCGAGTTGGAGGTATGACCATTCAAAAACTAACCATTGAAAATGGAAATACAAACAATCTTCAGGTTGGCTCGTCCGGCCAATTATCTCACAAACGGAAGAAAAAGTTGTCAAAATACACAGAGCAAGTCCAGGTAAACATTTAAAATTTATTAAACTTTTTGGTCAAAATAATTGAACAAGTATGTACAATCCCACTGCATTAGTTCTATCAGGTATTTTAGGAACAAGGTCAAACCTAAAGCTTTAGTGACCCAGGAGTTCCACATGTCAAGATTTTCCAATAGTGTCACAACCAATATACAGTATAAGATTTTTTTTTTTAAAATTTAAACTTTATTTGTAGAACCTCAAAGTTAGTTGTACTCACTAGCTTACTGTGAACAAGAGTGGCACTCTACGGACATGAATCGGGAGGGTGAGGAGGAGTTTTGCTCTGGCATATGCAGATCGGATTGGGGAATCATCATACACCTTCATTTGAGAACAACGGATGTAAACCACACCTCTGTGCGTCCTCGGGAAGCTCAAGGGAACTCGTTTTTCAGGAAGGGTTTCTAGTGTGCAGGCACATTTCACAGAGTGTCACGTCTGGCTACTCCATGCTACTAAAACGTGCTGCAGCAGCTTCGGGGACAGGCTCTCCCCTGGCTGGTCTAGGGTGCAGAGAAGGTTGATGTATTTTAGGCCTCTTTGGAGAAAAACAAACAAAAAAAAACAAAACAAAAAAAGTACCTAAGGCTTAAAAAAAAAGTTAACAAGAGAGTTACAACAACCGCATTTAACACCAGCTCGTGGCCTCTGTGCTTTCCGACATCGTGGTGTTCACGTCGGAACGGGCCAGGATGTGTGACGCTGCGCGGCTGCTCGGCAGAACCGGGAGGCGGTTGTTCTGCTGGCTCCAACTGCAACGTGAAATAATTATTATGCCAAATATTTAAAATAAAGTGTATCTTCATGACAAACACTAAAAAGGTTAAAAAACATAATGCACATAAGGTATGTCTCTATCTACCGTTGAGAGGCATCAGACAAACTGAATGCTGATCTTCCAAGAAGAGAATTTGTTGAGCGTTTTGTTTTCCCTTCTGTGCGAGGCGGTCACTTGCTGTTAAGGCTGTGGATGGCTTTCTGCTGACCTTTCCCATCTCCTGCGTCCTACACAGACAGCATTTCACAAGAAAACCAGTGCAACTGAAACTAAAGGACAACTTCATGGAAACTCTAAATTTAGAATTGGAAATACTACACCAAAAAGTTTGCATTAGTCTGCCAAAAATCGACGTTTTGGGGCAAAGATTGCCAAATCTGCCCGTCGGAATTATTTTGCACAATCTCAGTACATGCGTTAAAAAAATAAAAAGACTGAATACATACCTTCAGCTTTAAAAACACTTGGTATAGTTTGTTATTTTATTAAGTGGTTTACACCAGAAGGTGTGGTTATAGATACAGTTGGTGAGTAAATAGTCATGGAAACCTGTCTACGAACCCAACTCAAGACCTACCTAAGTGCTCCAAGGTAAAAACACCTAAGCCTAGATACAGGCCAGAGGAGGAATGTTTACAGGCATTAAGCACAATATATGTTTTGAAAGGCCCAAATATTACAGCAGAGAAAGAGCGCGAGAGATAGAAATTACATTTTTTATGACAATTTTTCTTCTTGGGTGTTAAATTTTTGGTCTATAAACTGGAAAGGAAGGCTCAGACTTAAATAAATACATTTGTTTTGAGTATTGGCCGTATTGAGCACTGTCCATCAGCTCTGCCTCTAGAGGGTTTCTCCCAGAAACCGTGAGCTACACCCCTACCCCCACCGAGGTCAGAACTACACCAGGAACTCAAAAAGCAGGCCAGATCCTCTCCTTTAGCTAAAGGGACGTAAGTGCATCAATGTTCTTCACTGGGAGGACGACAGGCCTTCTCTTTTACAGATAAACAACTGAGCTTAACTATGCAAGACGACAACTCTGTCCTCAGGTAAAGTCATCTTTAGTTAATTTTGTCCTGGAATATATACAAATTATTGGTGGCAGCTACAGCAATGATGTTCTCCATGGGGTGCCATGCCGTATGAAGAATCTTCTTGTTGAAGTCCAGACTGTCAACGCTTATTTCATCCTTCTTCCTTTTCCCACCCGTACACACTTTGCGGGGCTTGAGGATGGCACGAGGTTTGCTGCTCTCCCTGGATGCTTCTAGAGTGATATCCCGTCGTGTGTTTCGGTCAAACATTCTAAAGAAATTGTTGTACGATCCAGTCATGATAGCACTGTTCAAAAGCAGAAGAAAAGGACATCTTACCAGGCTTCCAGAAATAGTGCTCAACCCCCATCTCCTCTCTCCTGCCCACGAGGTGCCTGCCAGACCGTGGCATCACACTCCTCTCCTCTCTCACGTATACCTTGGCTCAGTTCCGTTTGGACTGCAGCACTGCAAAAGGGGTTTTTCTGTTGCTACTCTATCTCTTCATCTTGCAGCAATGAAAGTCAGGGTGGAAGCACAGCTCCCGTGAACTGCTTAATTTCAGCAGGGTACCACCTGCCTTGGCACTGTGCACGTGCTAGTCATGGGCACACCAAAGGATTAATGACGAAAATTGTCTGGAATCAGCAGAAGAAAGCCCTTGTGTGGATGCGTGAGCCCTGCAGAAACCATTCAGAGTTTCTGTACAGCACCAAACCTGCTTTGAACAAGGCAGGGGAAAAAATCTGCATCTGAAAGTGCTTTCCTAAATCCAGCTTCCAATCAACGGCTTTTTGTTTGTAGCTCTCAAAAACTGCTTGAAATTGAGGCCGAGTTATTCATTATTTTCTGTATCGAACACTTATCTCTACCACTTGGAACTGGAAAAGCCGTTTCACACCGCAGAGCAGAAGTCCCACAGCCACCTCACCCCTGTCACCTGATTAGCTGACACATTGTCTTCCTGGCGTTAAAAGGTTAATGACCAGGAGGAGGAGGAGATACTATCACCATGAACGCACAGAGTGAAATATTATTTTCTTTTTCAAAGGGAGGTGAGCATCACAGCTTCTATGATAACTGATGACCATGCTTTGACTTCCCCCTCTCTCCAAAAAAGACAGACTGCAGTTGCTTGAAAAACCCATAGAATAAGGTCAGTTTTGTTGCCTTTTAGCTTAGGGAAAAACATACACCCCATCTTTTATGCATTTTACGGTAGATATTGTAGACATTGCTAGCATATTTTTTTTGTAACCTGATACATCCTGATTTCTCCCCCCAATAACTCAAAGCCGCTTGTAGCCTGGTATCTAGAGTAACAGATTTTCTTCAGAAGTGAGTCTGCAAGTGGCGTGCAGCAGCACACGCACTCTCAACCGTCACTGCAACAGCAACGCACGTGGGGCTGCACACCCTGAGATCTCACTGCCCAGATCACTGTCCCCATCTGAAGGACACGGTGAATCTTTTGTTCCTCAGTATTTGGCAGGTGGCTGGCCCTGTCACCATCCAATCAAACCGAGACCTTTCCACTGAACAGCCCACAGGATCTCGCAGCAGGCAGGTCACTGCTTGAGCTAGTTCCGATATAGCCATAAAACTCCTACAAAAAGAATCCCTGAGGCAAGCCAACAAAAAGCATCCTGATATAAGATCCGCACCTGCCACGATCTTATCCGTGGGACCTGAAAGTGTTCTAACAGGTAGCTAACATCACCATAGCTACCGACGGGAAGCATACACCTGGACAGTGGCTTTGTGCCCGACCATAATGCTCCACAACTTGCAGGCAAGACACTTCCACTGTCTGCAACAAGTTTGAGTAGCTAGCTAACGCAGCTTTATCTTATTTAGCCTACACAAAGCATGGAAAGAGGATTCAGTTTGCAAGACCCTGAATGCACACTCTCATATACACTTTAAGAGTGAAACTGAGTCACATTTTCATGGCTTGAAATGGCCAGTCCTGGCTATGTAAAACTCCAACAACTCATACTGGGAGCAAACTGACACACACAACTGGATTCCACCTCTGCAACTAGAGGGTGGAGGATTGAAGAATGAGGTCTTTTTGAAAAACAAAACCAAACCCAGCTGATTGGAATGCGACTAATTACATCCCTGAAGTTAAGAACTGCTTATGGCTTTCAAGACTGAAGACCAAATTCCTACAGCTGAGGGAAAAACAAAAAAACAAACCAAAACAAACTCCCCAACTTACCTATCGGAACCGTTCCAGCAGCATTCAAATTTGTCAAAGATGCAGTCATTCTCGTAAAGGGAACAAAGCTTGCTTCGAAGATACTCATGAACCTTTTTGGAACATTTAAATTGGCATTAGATACAAAGAAAAGGAAGGAAAGGGAAAAGAAGGGATATTTCAGAAAACTTGAACACCATACTTGATATGTCTCTACAGGCTTGTTTTCCATATTGAGATCCCACACTTTAACAGAAAGGTAGTCTCTTGTCATCATGTATCGACCACTGTGACTGAATTTTACATCAGATATCGACGATATGATTTCTGAAAAAAATGATCTGCTGCTAGGATCTTCAGGTTCTTCAAAAACTGTAGATAGAAGACACAATTACAAATGAAACCAACACCAGGTTTTCCCACTTCAAATGTTTTTCATTATATGGAAAATTTAAATCAATATACTAGTTTCTTTTTAAAGAAAGATGCTGTTAAAGACTTAAAAAAAAAGAATCTCTTTGTAAACAACGTTATGCTCTTAGTCATCAGATTGCTAGATGCCCATCTCCAACATTCTCAATGGAGCACAGCATCAGCAAACTACAATTCACAGGTCTTAGGGATGAATCAGACAAAAAAATTAAAAAACAGCACATGGGTACAGTAAACATTGCAGCTGATCTACAAATCACGTCGAACAAGAGCAGATGAAAACATCAGCATCCCGAACACAGTACTGAATGCATGACCCATGCATTTTGAGACTACTGTACAACACACTTTTCTTCAGACCCCAACAGAAGTTGTACGACACAACCTACTGAAATTAAATTGTAGCATCTACACTGGCAATGCAATTTGTACAGTTTTAGAAAGCAGATAAAGAAATACATTCTTTAAATCGAAAAGCCAATCTTTGAAGTCAATGTTTCATGACATAAACTACCCAGAACTATTTATTTCATATTTTAATAGAACCCTTTCAACAGGATGTTATTTAGTGACAAGCAGTTAAAAAATAAAGTGCTTCCAAGTAATTTATTGCAAACACTAAGTCAAAGAGATCAAGTGGCCTGGCATTCTGAATCTCCTATTGCACAAAAATTTCCTTCCACCAACAAGAAAATCTTATCTGCACTATAGGAAGCTTACCTGCAAATATGAGCATGGTAGGGCACCCCAGAGGACTAGCACTACTGAGAAACCCCAACGGTCACAGTAACGAGCAAGAAACAAGAGGCTGCGTGCAAGGCACAGGCAGTTATCCTTATGACTGCAACAAAAAAGCTCTCTTCACCTAGGGAAGTTTATGTGGCTCAGCAGACCAAGGAGCATTCCCCTTTTACCCCTGGAAACTCGCTTGAAACGCAGCGCATGCTCTTAAGAATTAATTCTATCCTAGGAGCTGCAAATGGTCACAAAGTAAATGGATTGTGGCAGCATCAGCCCAGTTTCTAATGCACGAAGGTGAATAAACTGCCCTGAACTGGCATTTGATAAGCAGATACCTTTGAGAAGCACCAAGACTGAGTCTGGACAGAAGACAGGTCTCACTGGTGCCAAAAGCACTTGTTCCCATCAGTTTATGATGCATAAATGGGTAAACAGGAGCAGAGTCAGATCGGCAATTGTCTCATGCTACACTTCTGCTTGGTGATGGCCTAGAACAAGACAATTAAAATGTTCCATTCTACAAAACTACCATCCCTTACCTTGTATGCTCTTTACCAAGAAGCAGAACTCAGTATGTTTATTTTTAAGCAGAACACCTATACCGATAGAATCTTACATGAAAACAAAGCAAGGAACTGTAAACCACCAGCGCATCCCGACTTACATTTTGAATGCCTATCGCAGAGCGCTGAAGAACGCATGTCACAGAGCCGAATAGTCCCTTTGCTACTACTGTAGACAAACACGTTACAGTGATGAGGGTGGAACTCTGCAGCAGTGATCACTTCCGTCAGCTCCTCCATGTTAGCAGGCTTAATATCTACAATATCTGGGAAGGGTTTTGTCAAGGCATTGGACATTTCACATTCAAATTACTTCTAGCAGATAATAATTTAAAAAATGTTAAAAATACCACGATTTTAATTTCCACCGCATGCAAACTACACAAAATAAAGTGACCTGAGTAGATTTAAAAAAAAAAAAATACTCTAGATTTTACAAATCAACTTTAACAGATGCTGGAGAAAATTTCAGACTCCTCTCAAGCTCCTTCTTAATGCTTCTTATTGAACACACTTCATCTATCTACCTAAGGCTTTAGAAAACTTTGTGTATGACCTATTGAATATTCAGTATTTCTACAACTTTTATTTTACTGCAGATTTGTCAATGTAGGACATACTATTAATTTTGGATACACATGCTTGAAAACAAGATTTGAAAATTATTTCTGTGGTTAATGATATCATTTGTCATGGAAAAAAAATAGTATTTGTTTTCTTTAAGAGAAACATCACTTAGTTAAGAGACCTTAAACTTTGCAAAGAACTATGTCCAGTAACAAAGGATCTACTTCGTCAATCTTTTTCAACTCTTATTGAAGCTGACTGAACTCCACAAATAAAGGATGCTCCCAAAATTCCTCAACTTCTCTTTAGAAATGAAATGGTCTATGACATTTTACTGGGAGCTTTCTGCTGAAAGCCTGCTTGCACTCAAGATCATCCCAAGGCTGCTTTCTCTGTATTAAACCTCCAAATTTTAAAATTCTGCATTTTGATCCCTAGTTTCAAACACCTGCTCTAATTAGTAAAATTAGAGTGATTCTCTTAAACATACACAACTTACATGTGCCCCAGTGTTCACAGAGGGAAAACAACAACAAAAAAGGATACTAAAACTTCTATCTACGATTTCTAAATGCCATAGGTTAATTCTTAGGTCATCTGCAGAAAGGTATGTTTCATGATCACTATTTACTGAAATAGAGTTTATGTGATAAGTATGTGCATTTGCAAATGTCCTTCTGGGACTTGCTTCTACCATTAGGTCCATGGGTTTCAATATTGGCACCTGAAACATGAAAAAAAGAGTCAATTTTGGCATAAAACTGATTTTTATTCAGAAGATATTAATTAATTGCACAGCATGTTTTTCAGTTTTGATTTAGTGATTAAACACTTTTCAAACCCACTGAGCAAGAAGTCATAAAGTGGCCTGTGCATGCTGACTGCACACTGCCAACACAAACCCTCAGACCCTGACTTCTGCAGAAGTTACCTGCCCAGGACAGCAGCTCTGTACCTCATCCAACAGGAAAACGGTATGTGTTCATAATGACATTTGAACCTTGTGTTAACTTGAAACAAGTGCTTAAAAACAACCCCCACATCTTAGAGGGGTGCTTGTGAAATTGGCAAGAACAATTTGTGAGGAAAATCCCCAATTTGTCACTGAGCAGTCAGTACAATTGTCAGAACATGTGGATGCCCTCTTTCTACAGCTCCCTGAGATAAAGAGTGACGTGCTCTGTCAGGGTCTGTCCAGCACAGACAGTTCAACAGAACACTAATTTACATCATCCAGCCAAGGAAAAGCTATCACAGCACCCAAGATCAGCTGTCTTCCCGGCAGAAGAAACAAATTCATCCAAGAGCTCTAGTAATTGTTTTCACTGTGTTTGTATCTCACAGTCTGTGTACATGAAACTGAAAGGACTAAAATTAACCCACTGCTTTTTATTGGCAATTCTCCTATCTCACCACATGAGCGTTCCTAGCCTGGTTGTAAAATCCAAAATGCATTATCAGTTATCTTTTTCCAGAAAAGCAACAAATGTAGAAGACTAACTGTTAAGAGAGAGGTTCTTGCTTTTTGTTGCTTTCTGCTATTCAGCTGGACGGTTCCTAAATAAATGACAGTGTTCAGAGCAGACACTAGTGTACTCGCTCTGTGATAGAGCCAGCACCTTGTAAAACTGTCAGGCTGTATTCTGGACTCTCCATGTTCCCAGACAGGCAGTCTGCTCCTACATAAGGACAAGGTGATAGTACCCAAGATTTCACCTGTAGCTACCTCCACCCTCTGGGCTAAGGCATTGTATCATAATTTATATCCTTGGTTTTAGGATATTTTTTTAGATATTTTCATTAGAATACTCAATGTCATCTTGGCTCCTATATGCTGAGTAGAAAGGCATTTCCCAGAGGAAGTGGATATCCTTTCCCATCGTGATTATGCATTAGGCTTGTGTATACCCAAAGCTTCAGTTCAATATTCAATTTAAGCAAAAGCAAGGCAAAAAACTCCAACAAAACCCCACAAGCATCAAGGGTGACATTGGCTTTGACAGTACTAAGAACCTCAGTTCAATCCCTATTTTTGACACAACAACATTAAAAAAAACCAAGAAAACCCCCAACCCCACGATTTAATGCCTTGAGCTCCTGGTTTAAGTGATCCCAAGTCTGGAGCACTAACCCTACCACTACATCGCTATGCACGTGGAAAAAAGTCAAGACTGCTCCAGTATACATTAAGTCTTCCAAATGCTCAGAACCTGCCTCTAACAAAAACACCTTCTGCCGAACGATGGTTACCAGCATCCTGTTCAAATTCTTGAGTCTTGTTTTAGAAAAAAGACCAAAGAAGAGAACTATGAGCAATACTGAGGGGGGGAAAAAAATAATCAATACAATCAAAGCCAAATTCTTCCTCAATTCACAACGGCACGTGCTTTCAGCCGAACAAAAGGACCCAACCCACCAGTGTCCCAGTATCCAGGGGAGGATATAAAGGCTACCCCGGGCACCTACTGCTCCTCACCAGTGACCGGCACAGACAGCACAGCACTATCCGCAGCCAGGAAGAGAAGGAAGGTTGTCACAGGTCTCCGAGATAAACGTGTTCCCTGCACTTCTCTTCATGTTGCACTAAGACATTAGACTATTTTCAGACCACAGCAGGATGAGTCCATGCTTTCTATGAACTGAGTATAGAGCAGGGCAGCCCCAGATACTCCAAAATGCTGTATTTTCAGGCTTGAATAACATTTTGGTATATTTTATTGCTGTCAAGAATTCAGTATATCTTTTTCCACAATTTGAACACACTGAGGTGAATGAGGGCTGTCTCTAACAAAATATCTTAATTCTCAAAAACAACTTAAATTTCAAATCCATTTAAAATATGCTAAGATGTTAAAAAAACCTCACAACTATTGAGAAGCTAATAATATAATATTATGATCATGAAAATTTGGCTCAAGTTTTCCAGCAGAACCTTATTCAACAGGTTTTTTTATACATATACACACACGTGTGTGTGTATATATATATATAAATAAATGAAAAGTCTCTATTTTTTATAAAAGTTTTCAATGACCCTGACCGAAACATAATTTTTAATCTACACATTTCAGCTGACAACTTTAGTAGTACAAAGGTAGAGAAGTACATGCAAAGAGATATTTAAAATCAAAAAGCAGAAACATACCCGTAGTGCTGTGATTCTCAAAGGATCCCTAAGTCTTCCATCTTCATCTTTTAAATTATAACCTTCGGCTCTTTTATCCCTTTCACTTATTTTCCATAATTTAATCGTTTTATCTAAAACCAAAAATTCACATGCTTGAGAATGAATTAAATTAAAAATAAAATTTATTTCTCTATCTAGTTCTGCTTGCAACAGAAAGGACCCCAAAATGAGTCCTTTAAACACCAATGTAAATACAGAGTACAGTCCTCCCTACGGATACTTGAAGTATCCTTCAACTGTGCTGTTGAGCAGAACTGATACATGAAAAACAAACAAAAAATATACTGGACACATGCACTTGGAGGGTGCGGATGGGAAATGCATGAAAATATCAGTAAATGGGGAGGGGAAAGAGATAGATTCAATTTGAACTCCAATGTAAGGTTCAGTCTGATTAAAACACAGGTTTCTGCCTGTTCACCCACAGGACCCTTCACAAGGGAAGGGGCACACACCAATTACCAAAATCCACCAATAAGCCCTGCAGGACTGTCTAAATTATTTTTAACAGACACATGCTAGGGAAAAGACCCAGCAAAAGCATGAATTACTTATACTAACTACCTTAAGAAAAAACAAGTTTGTCCCAGGTGTCTAAGAGCCAGCCAAAGGCTGTAAGTCAGAGCAGGACTTGCCCCGTTATTTGATGGCTTCACGTCCACAGGCACATACTGCCCAGGTCTTACTGGGGGAGGTCTTTCCAAGTGCAGAAAGCAAGCACACACCCAGAGTGAGATCCCCAGCTAACTGGAAACAAACCTCTCCTCCCTAACTACTGCATCTCTTTAAAGCACGTGCAATGACCTGCTTTAAGGACTGCTGTAAGTTTAGTAAGGCTTACATCAAAGAAAGATTATTTCAGTCTCAAAGCCCACTAGACAGGAGTCATTCCTGCTTTTAAAATTTCACATAGCAGGCAGGATATCAGCCCTTACATAAAGTCATTTAAGTACAAGGCAAAGAGGGATCCAGACTGTTAGGAAGAGTATTCCTCTGACAGTAAGAGCAAGTTTTCTCCATGCACAGTTCTGCATTTACATTTACAGCTTGCTTCATGATGCACCAAAACGAAACAGACCTAATACCTGTACAGACCTAATAACCACTAATAAAATACTGGAAGCAATCAAAAAAACCCCCAAAGTTCACGAAAACTTGTAATTTTCAACTTGTAATTTTTGCCCTGCTTTCATTTATTCTAAGGTATACAGTGAAAAGGGCACAGACTCCTAGACTGCTGTCTTCTGTACAGTTGCTTTTCAAAGTTTTGGTGTTGGAAAAGCAAAAAGAACATTGTAACCACGGTGCTTCAATTTCAAATATTTTTATTGAAAATTCACCTGGCATCACAAAAAAATTCAATTTCAAAATTAAGATTATCAAGTCAAATTCAGACTTCTGCTACAGTTCAGCACACTGGGAATCCGTTTATACAAGAAGGAGAAAGCAGAGTAACAGTGAATGGACAGCACGGTCGGTAGCTGCAGAACCCAGCTCTGTACCTATGCCTATTCTGTTGCTGCGTCATTATTTTTCCATTCGTAAATCAGTTGTTCACAGAATATTACAATCAAAACATATTTTGCATATAATTACAGAAGACATTAAAAACAACCCCAAAACACTCCAGAAAAACACCCCACAAGCGGATTACAAGTGAGATAATATTCAAATGACATAAAAAGTTCTTTGTGCAAAAATAAAGGGTCCTTACCATTTGTAGACAGCAGGAAATGAGCAGCATTCTGTTGTGGTAACCACCTAATTTTATTAATTTTTTCCTCAATTTCTAGACTTTTCAAGTAGTCAAACTCAGGTTCATGACTCTGAAAGGTACTGTAAACATTATATTCTCCCCTAGAATGAGGACGGCTTTTATTCTGCAAGGAAACATAATATTTCTTGAAGCTGATGTTACTGGGTTCATTAGGAATTATACATACAAACCAATGACCAGAAATTGTCAATTACAATGTAAACTTTTCACAACAGATCTTGATTTTACATTTTTACTCTGTGATACTATACCTAGTTTAGCATCAATATAGTGCACATGGATTTCCTTTTAAAAAAAAAATGTATCTTTCTATATAAATGTGTGTGCTCACAGAACACAGCAGATCAAAGCACTCAAAAGGAGGCATGCTGTCTGCAAAGGAGCTCCTGGCTTTGCTTGGAAGAGCTCGAGGCTACGCTGCCTCTCCCAAGGAGTTTCAACAGAACTGGAGCACAGAAGTTAGCTACGTCCTACATCCTAAACCACCAATTCCATGGGATTAGTTTCTGTACTTCACCTGATCTCCTTTCCCATCCTTTTCCAAAACTCATTCCTCTAATCACCACAATATGGACAGAATGTGGGGTTTCCAGACTAGGAAATGAACATTAAAGGACATAGGACACGGAGTAATTAAATGTTTTTTATAAAAAACATGATTGAAGGGACAGCAAGATCAAGTATGAGCATTAGATTCAGCTCCTCTCTGACTCATTTTAAAACATGCTGTGTTCAGAAGTGGTATCAAGCCTTATAATTAAGCTTTGAAAACCTTTTTTATTACACAAACTTGAAGGATGGAATTACATTTTCATCTAAGCTGTTCTGTAGCGCTCACCATGACGTACCAAAGACTATTACACATACACTAACAGTTTTCCCCTCACAGAACTAGAAGACAGCTTTGTATTATCCTCATTTGGTAGATAGGGTAGCAAGGAACCAAGATTAAAGACACAGGTATCCACAGATTTCCAGTATCAGATTTGAGGCAACCAGTTATCAGGCTTTTCAAGTAAGTTGATGTTAGGTTCATGTTTGGAGAATAGCCCTGCCTGCAGAGCTGCAGTGCCCAGAACTTCTGAAGAAACCCCTCCCCAAAACACTCACGGAAGCAGCAGCAAATCACTTCCTCAAAGGCAGGCGAGAATCGGAGCAGGAAAAGCCCACCCTGCACAGCGAGGGATGGAGCAGGAAAAGCCCACCCTGCACAGCGAGGGATGGTGTGTCACCGCAGGAGAACCAGCCGTGACTCACAGTGCCAAAGACCACCGGGCCAGCACCGGCCTGCACAGGCAGCCTTGGTTCTGACACCTCCTCACACCTCCACGCTTGACTCAGTACCTCCGAGGAGGTGATTTCAGATAGGGTTTTCCTTTTTCTGCAATGTCTCCACTATGGGATTTTAGTTGTTTCTGAGACTTCACTTGTTTTACTCCCTACTTGTCATTTACCTTGTAAGCATTTTGGACATGAACCTCTCAAGTAACACTACTCGGGCTAGTTACCTGCATCACTTACCCACCCAGCCGCCGTTCGAGCAAGCTGCCTTTGCTGGCTCTAGGCAGTGGGCTCACTCCTTACTCACACCTTTGGTTGGGATGATCAGCTGCTTGGAGCTGAAATAATATCCTATGAGTTCAGAGCACAAAGGACAACATTTCAGCCTGCCTTCCCCAATTAAAGTCTATGGGAAATTTTGTAACTATCCTAAGTTGTTGTTAACCTAGGCTAAATCCACACTGTTTAAAAATATTGGTTCTAAGATTTTATTAAGGTGCCAGTATTATATACTTATTTTAGATATTTTCCTCCACTCCAGGAGGAAATTCTGCAGTTTTGCACAAGAGAAATGACTCCTATGCCCAACTCTTCCCTATACTTTGCATGTGCTCCCAAGATGACAGCTGAATATTCCTGGGTGAACAGTCAGATGTGGGATTTTTTTTTTTTGTAGGTTTGGTGGGTTTGTTTTTTTTTTTACACTGTGAGGAAATGACATGACAGTTGACATAGAGAACAACTGAGCACTAACAGCTGAAAGCCAACCAATAATAGTTCCACTCTAAACAAGCATAAAGAAAGTCAGAAATCCTGAGCAGGTGGACATTTTGACCTTGATCTCTCTGTACCGTAGTTAAGTCTGTAGAGCAGACTAAATGATAAATGAGCTATGAGCTGTCTAGGTGTAGTGGGATAATATTTCAGCAGGTTTTTCAGCAATAGTACTTTCATTTCACTACCTCTCAAAATCCTCACAGTAAAACAAATCACTCTTGGTAAAATGTTTTAGAAATAGTATCACAGTGAGGATGAAATCCAGAATATGGGGCAGCTGTTCGTTAAATGAGCATCATTTGAACCACACAACGAAAGAAGTGGGATTCTGCTGGAAAAAACCTACAGCACCTAATGATTAGTACATTTCATTCATAAACCAGCTGAATTAAAATGCCACAATCAAATTTGGTATTTCTGATCCAGGAGAAGGCTCCAATTCTCATCAGCTCTTCAAAGGAAAGAATAAACATGCTCTTCGGTGGCAGGGGAGTAGGTGAGAACAGCTACATGGAATATTGACTTTTTAAAGAACACAACTCCAGATTTCCCCTGGACATGACAAAGCATGACAATTACTTTTCAGCATTTAGTGCACTTTTCCAATACACACTGTTTCTCTGGATATAAAAAGCTCAGTGGTGTATCTGCATTGATGAAGGGATAGAACATGTTACAACATTATCACTCAACTGAATACCACTGCAAGGAGCCAGCTGCAAAGCTGTGTAACTGTGGGAGGGAGAGCCTGCCTACCCTCTGAACGGAAAATGCTCAAGTGTTTCTGGTGAAGTAGCTGTTCCCACAGTTTTTGATTCACAGGATCCTAAAACATACCAGATGCTTAATTCAATTTTTGAACCATCTTACCCTCTGGTCCTTGCAGCTTAACTTGTATCTCTTTTTTGTAATTTTTTCTTACATTATGATTTGTCTTAGATCAACCTGACCCAGGGCAGAGTTTAGGAGAAAGTCCCCAGGCGACTCTGCAAAATGATACTGAGCCTACTAGGCACATACATAAAGAACTTGCTTGTATATTTGGGACCTTTTTTTTTTTGGAAGGGGGAGGGACCACCACCAGACTAACCTACCAAGTTCAGCACAAAGCAGATATTTAGAAATTTGTCTAACTTAGTCTTTTCTGTCCAACCATTTAAACCTTGGGGCATGAAAAGATGAAGTGAGACTGTGCAACACAAGAACAGCGTAGTAACAGCACTTTTGTTTTTCAAGTCACTGACCTCTTGTTCCCTTTGAAATATAACCACTCTGCCACCTTTGTCTCCTGTTGCAAGAAGATCACCAGAGTAATTAAATTCAACTGTTGAAATAATATCAGCTGTAAATAGAACAGAAATAAAATAGCACTGTAATGTGGTAAAGCAAATCAAGATGTTTCAAGACTTGAACACAAAACAAAATTACAACTTTGTTAATGCACCAACACAACTTCTTGATTTACATCATCAAAATCCAGAAATTAAGCCATGGCTCAAACCCTAACAAAATTTTATTTACAATCCAAAACACTTCCTCATTTCTCAGTTTAAGCTTTTGAGGGCCTTCAATGACAAACGAGAAGGCACACTGTTTTAGGAATCCAACAGGAATTCTACCTGTTAACAGTAAATGCTGAAATACGGAATGGAGATATGCCTGCACAGAGCTTCCAAAAGTAAGAATCATAGCAAAAGCGGTTCATCTGCGATATTACTTTGGAGCAGCACTGCAGCTTGCACTCAGCACAGTGAGGTTGAGGCGTACCTGCCGCTCCCCTGAGCTGAGTATTCAAGTAGTTAGTTCAGGAACCTGAACAGGTCATCCCTTGTCTGCCAAAGGGAAAAAAAAGAAATAAAGAAAGAAAGAATTCTTCCAGTTGAGCTTCCTGAACCAACTCTGAGCAGAAGCATCAGCATGTATGCAACAAACAAGAGGCAAGGATGACTGCAGCTGAAGGAAGACGAGAGCAAAGGAAAAGATTGCAGGACCTCCAGTTCAAACTGACTTCACTGCCCTTGGGACTGAACCTTGAAAACCACCAGTATTTATCCACCACTGCCCGCTACAATTAATCTTTGGAGGCGGCAATAAAGAAATAATTGCCATTAAACAATCTCTAACCAAGGGGCACAGAGATAAGGGGCTATAAATGTCTGTCACAGGTTTTAGGCATATGGTAACAAAACCAACAAACCACTCGGCATAAAATTGTAAGTAAACATTTATCCGTACTGTTGCTTGCTAGCCATACAAATATTTCATTATATTATGCAGGTATAAACATTGTAAGATTTGAAGTATATGATAGCAATTAGTTTCAGAGTTTGCAGTTGGAGGCTAGATGAAAACTACTTTCCCGTATTGATTTTGATGTGCTTTTAAATTCTTTTCAATAATCCCTTCCACTTACGAGGAAGGTGATTAGGATATATATAAAATCCACATTTTATCTTTTATTAACAGATGCCCTTGAAACAGTTGTTTTTGTTTTTTTTTTTTTTCCCTATTATAAATTTCATGATTTACCTTCTTTGGAAAAAAAAATTATTAGAAAAAAAAAATCCTTCCACAGATTTACCCCAGCCTTCAAAATTGCACTACTAATCTGCTTTTGGACACATCTATTTTTATAGTCTCCTTTCTTTAAAAGGTTACAAGAAGGTTCCATTTTGGTAAAGAACAGGATGATGGCCAATCCAAAATCCTCAACAGACCCAGAACACAAGAACACACCCTTGCTGCACATACTCCATACTGAAAACACCACTCTTTCCTCAGCTGATCTATTTTTTAAAATCAACGATATTGCTAGTTTCTAACTAGTCTCTCCAGCCTCACACTGATTCTCGCCTGCCCTCATGCTGCCACCTCCCAGCTTCTCAAGCCACCAACCACAGAGCTCTCTGCAAACCTGACCCTTCATCGGTGACCTCCTTCCGAGTAATTCAGCAGCAAACTCTTTTGGTTTTTCACTACCAACACTGGCAGAACAAAAATTAATCCCCCTATTCTCTTTACACCAATTCCACATTTCGTAGCCAATTTCTGGTATGTGGCTATTTGCCTCTGTAATAGACTAGTGGAAAGTATTGAAAATACAAACAACCCCAAACAATCCATCCCATCCCAAAAGTGCTAAAATGAATTTACAGCACTGAGTAGTTATATACAGGAAACAGGGCATGGTACAAAGGTTTCACTAGTGCTAAGTGACCTCTTTAGAAATTGCCTCAGAATTATGAGCTAATAGTAGCACAACACCGACAAAATCTTAAGAGATATATACACACATCCTTAAATACACTTATATATTTGAGTATTTATTTTTATACACACATACATGGAAAGAAAAAATTTAGACCAGAGCGGTACAATGTATGTTCAAACAAAAAATATAAATAGAAAATCTACATATTTCCATTTACCATAAAGATCCACTTTGTCAAAACTATACCTACACACTGAGCACAGCAATAGCATTTCACTGAACCCAGTGTTAACACAAGCAGCAAAGTGCCTCAATTTAAACAATGACACAAGATCTGTCACCTTCTCTGTGAACAGACCTCTGTTCCTATCTCCAGAAGGTTAAAGAAAACTCAGATTATCAGTATACTAAAATCTGATTAGCAATATATTAATACCCGTCCTTCCTATCCTGTAATTGAAAGGGACTCGAGATGACGGACAAATGGTTTAGATGGCTTTAGAGACCAGTTTCTAGCTCACTGGTGTCCCAGTGAATCCCGTTCAGTCTTTGTACCCCGAGCAAGTACCCAACCCACGTACAAGGTGCCTTGTATGTAATTTTAACCAGTTCTTAAATATACTTTCTACCACAGGGTCATGGTTTTTAAGATAATCAGTATGTGATCAGCCTTCTCCCCAGCCCAAATCCAAAACACAGCCTCTCACGGGCTACTATGAAGAAAATTAACTCTGTCCCAGCCGAAACCAGGACACACAGATAAGAAAAAATTTGTCTAACTGTAAGACATACACTATTTCACTTTTCCAAAGCCTGTCACATTTTTTTTCGTATAACATCTCCTCAGACAGGGAAAGAATTATTCCACATGCAGAAAGTGTATGAGTTGGTCCATGTTAAAGCTCTTTGTTAATTTGGAACTTTTTCTTAAGAAAGAAAAACTTAAGCAAGGCCCTTTTATAACAATCTGTATAATATATGTATATGTTGATCGTGAAAATGTTTTAAAGCCAACTCATTCTTCCTGCCTGACAGTCATGAGGAAAAAAGATGTATGAGAACTGAGATTCAACGGCAAAAAAAGAAATCTCTCTGCACGTGGCTAATATTGCTTTTGGGCTTTAATACTGATGCATGCTGATGCATTATTTTCCCAATAACCTGTTTGCTTTGTGCCAAATACATGCCTGAATTGTGTGCATGTATAAACTATAAGCCATTGCAATGGCTGGCTGTGGCTAAGAGGTTTTATAGATACAAATACCAAATACCATGACATAAGCAAAGAATTTTTTACTAAAATGAGAAAGCTAGTGAACTAGCTGGAGATGTAATCTTAATTAAATTCTACTCCAAGACTGAGAGTAGTGCTGGAATTAAAGAAAAAAATCCTACATTCCAATATCACTCAATTATACATAGGAAAAAACCCAGGCATTTCAAGGGACACCATGGGAAAGTAGTAAACTACAGGAAGAAAGAAATGAACAGATGAGGCAAGCAGGGCAGTGACTTGATAGAGTAATTTCATGATGTGTTCAGTACTCTACTCAAACATTAAGTAGCCCTTGAGTTACAAAGATTTATCAGTAGCAAAACTAATACTCCACTAACATTCCTTTCCTAATTGACCACCAACTGGAAAAAGCAGCTTGAAATTTTAAACCAGCCCTGAAACAGATGTAAAAATCTATCGCCAACATGCTGGATGGAAATAGTAAGTGGAGGGGGCATAGCAGGACAAAAATACAGAAACTTTCTTCAAACGTTTTCTCAGTTAAAAATTTTGGAATATGATGAATCAACTAATTTTTTTTAAAAAACAGCACTACACTTTTTTTTTTTACTATAAAAGAAAGAATTAAAAAGTTTTCCCTACAGGCATGTTTACTGAAGCGTATCGATACCCAAAATAATTCCATCCAGTATCCTCAGCACTACACTATCTCAAAGCAGGTAAAATAAAATTTAAAAATTTACAAGACTAGAGGTAAACCACAAAATTAACTCCAAACCAATCACTCTGTGTTTGCTCAACACACTTTACTCATCTACATTTGCCCCTTATTTCCAAGTCAGCTTCAAATTTTTAGGAAAAAAACAAAGCAACCCTTTGCAGGTTTTTAATCATCGCCTTAACTTTGGAGTTTTTAAAGCTTTTTTATTATATGTTGTACCTTTTTCCTTCTGTGTACAAGCATCAGTTTCATTTCCCAGCGGAATATTTCAGCCTTTTCTTCGTACTAGCAAAATAACTCAATGAAACAAACAAAAGGGTGAGGAAAGACAACCGATCACAAAGTTTGCTCATGTACAGCATCCTAAAGCACTCTTCCCATGCACGGACACCTTTGTGATTATGAGTTCCAAGACACAGAGAGGTTTGTCCAGCCTTCCCTCCATTTTCATTTCAGTGCAGCTAGGACTCTCTGTTCTGGAAGTAGCCACGTAAACTTTACTCCTGTAAACCACGGAGAGCAGCAAGACCTATGGCTTTACAAAAAGGTATTAGTCTGGCAATATTTGTTTCTTTCCAGACATGAAAAAATCATGTTTAGCTTCACTTTTGGAAAGGAGCTCTAACTTAGTTACAGTCTACATACGGAGTAGGAAACTCCTAGCTGTTTTCAAAGCCAGTACACGGAAAGGAGGAGTGTGAGGGGAAGTTGCTGGCAACTACATTATGTTTCTGTAGCATCCCCAAATTTAAGAGCACTAAGCACTTCTGTGGGTAGTAAACACCCTCCAAACACATTAGAAGGATACAAATATCACCGTTATAATAATGTAGTAGAAACTATTCTCTGTTACTCAAGAGACTATCCTGTAAGCCTAGACAGAAGTTCCAAAATTCAGCATAAATGCTCTAAGATTCTTAACATTACTGCTGAATACTAACCTCTCCATATCACAAAACTCCTGTCATAATTCTGTTAAAGCTCCAGAACCTCCAAAGCCTCCTGGGCTAATTATACGGAGGGGGACGGGATGACAGAGATTAACAGTTGTCAGGATTTTTAGGTAACACCAAGAAGCTTAGATCTGCAAATTGAATCCCACAAAGGACTCATACTCGGTGTTTCTAACTGACACCAGTATCAACGCCTGGGCTCTCTGTTTAGGTCATGTAGAATGCAGAGATCCAGAAGATCTAAATTAGATGCCTAAAATTAGCTACCATGAACTTTTCCTCTCTACGCTGGCAGCACATTGCTACTTTGGTTAAAATCTAAAAACTGAACAAACATAATTATTACATAGCTCACCCAAGAGATCAGGGAATTTGCAGCTTAGTCCATGTTTAGGACTAACACTAATTACACCCAAGCAACAGCAACTTCTCTCTCATTTCTCTAAGCTATGCAAAGACTTTTGTCAAAAGCCCACTCCTCAGACATTTAATGAGCCAGGATTTCAAGCAGTCACTATTTTCGAATATTATCTAAAAAGGGGGCTGCTCCAACCTCTAGGGGATTTTAACTAAACATATGTAAAGGACAACACACAGTGCACATGCAGTACACAGACTGACAGAAAAGACATGTTAGCAGACCTACCTCCTGCCCCTCCCCTTGAAAAATATTTTTAATACACAGCGCATTTTTCCGTGAGCCAAAGAATGAATTGCTTTAAGGACTATGAAACTCTCTGAAGAGGCTTTGAGAGGAAATGACGGGCTCTGGAGCACAGCCAGATGGCTGGCATCAACTGCGCCAGTGGAAACTAAAGATAGAAACAACAGCTCTGTGCCTGCCACCAAGACAAAGGTGACACACCTTTCCCTCCAACACACACATGTTCTACAGAGCATTTTACAGGTGGAGGAAGCTGCGGGAGACATTGTCTAGTCTCCTGCAGTTGATGGGAATGACACAGAGTGTAGCAGGGTCTAAGCAGAGGCGATGTGCTCCTAAATCAACCTGGAAATCAGAAGTTGGGATCTCCCTGTGACACTGTGCTGAAGGAGCAGAACTCTCTTCTGCAACAGACAGCGACAACATACCACTCTGAGGCACGACTGGTGACAAAGACGGTCAGCTGGGGCCCACACAGGGAACAGCAAGGAATAATTGCAGAGCAACTATGGGAAGACTCAAAAGAGTCAAAACAAAACATTTACAGGACCAAGTAAGATCAGCAAAGCACACAAAAAGTACACAGAGAGGGAAAAGAGTAATCAGAGAATGAAGACATTTAGGGGCTAATGCCTGTTAGTAAATAATAGAAAAAAATGTTTTAAAAACCAAAATGACATTTGAGCTTAATAAGTTAGAAACAGACAGGGCCTCAGAGCTGCTTGTGACTTGATTTACAGTAACTGCGGGAGAACACCCCCAGACATCACCAGCGGTATCTGCTTGCATTCAAAGGCCTCTGGGGCAGGGAGGGGGGAAGCAGTTGGGTGTAAGGTCTGACAGTTACGGACTTTTGGATGGCTACAGTCACCACACCAGGCAACAGCAGAGAGCTGCTGGAAGGTGTTCTGCTTCCAACCAGACCTGCCCTCGTCCTTGACGTGCTGGGACAGGCAAGCACCACCAGAACTTCACTTCCTGCAGGTTTCTGACTGCAGCGCCGATTTCCAGTCCTCTGCTCCCCCTTCCCTCTCCTCATTTTGCTGGTTTGCTTCCAGGTGAACACGGATTATCCAGACTATGGCTGCCAGAGCAGCGAAAAAAGGTGATATTACCACGCAGTTAGGATGGACTAAGACTGGTATTGCTGTTACTGTCATGCCTCAGCTCTCCTAAAATATTTCCTAAAATATTGTTTCTTAATTTAACAGTTGATACAAATCAGATTTCTCTCTCTGAATCGCACTGAAAAGTGAGCTGAATTTTAAAGCTATCAACAATCACATGACAATATACATATACACAGAAGTTACTCAAAGTCACCTATTTTTCAGAATATGTGACTTTATATAGTCAGTTTTTACATTTCCACTTTTAGGATTTATATGAAGAATTAACACAGAAGTGACATGTGTCAGAAGTCAGGAGAATAAACCAAAGGTGGTATAGTTTTACTCAGGTCAAACTTCTTCCAGCTTACAGTGCTGAGCACTCTGCCCACTGAAAGTATCCATCAGGTTTAACAATTTTTCATACCCTAATACTGAAACAACTTGCAAAATGACTTGAATTGCCTTTAAATACCTGGTAGAGTTTAACTTAGTAAAAATTAACTCTGCTTTTTGAACAAATTTCAATCCTTGAACAGATTTAAGGCCAACCAAGGGCACGAACAGGGCACCTGAGCTGCTTCACCAGAAGCACAGCGTCTTGGCCAGCACAGGACAGCTCGAGAAGCAGCAGAAGCTGGTTGAAGTCAGCGCTGCGGCTGTCAGGCCATGGCAAACTACAAACAAGAGCATTCCTCTTGCAACGACTGCCAGCTCCTGCGTGTCCTGGACTCCGGCTGGAGCTAAGCCACTTGGCTTCTCTGAGGAGCAAGGGCACAGAAGCCATTCTGTTCAGAGTGCTGTAACCAACTGGTAGAAAAGAATCAACATAAGGTGTCAAACTGTTCCCAAGACCTGTTCCAAAGGCCAGGCTGCCCAGCAAACTCCCTCAAACCCACTGCTTGTCCAGTTGATTTAACAGTCACCTAAGAGTCTGCATCTCATAAAAACCAATTAGTGCAATTCCCTCATTTACTTAAATTTGCATTCTCTTTTCAATAGAACCAGACTGCAATGTGATGCTGAAAGTCCTTTGAGTCATATTAAAAAAACCCAACAACTGTCTTCACCAAGTTTAAAGTCATGTGGTTGTCTGGATGTGTTAGCACAAAGAAAGGGTAGAGCAGCAGCAAGGGAAGAGAGCAGGAAAGCCAAAGTTCGGTGAGACAGAAAAAAAC
This sequence comes from Syrrhaptes paradoxus, assembly GCA_013400615.1. NCBI lineage: Eukaryota > Metazoa > Chordata > Aves > Pterocliformes > Pteroclidae > Syrrhaptes > Syrrhaptes paradoxus. The sequence continues at coordinate 35,944 of VZTO01027054.1, forward strand.
ATTCCCTTCATGCTGTGCCTTGCCTTACAAGCAATGAGAACTAACGGAGGCTATTTATAACATTCAGGACACAATCCAGTATTCTATATGCAAATCTATTGTCTCAGCATGTTTTTTTTTTTACCTCAGAAGTATAATTTCAATAACCTTTCTCTTGCTGGAAGTATATTTAATTAATTAATGATATTCTATTAATTGTTTCTAAGCGGTTAATTGTCATGTTTTCATTGAACTCTTACTAAGAGTTAATATAAGTCTTAACATGGTGGGTAAATAAAATTTTTCTTCCAGTTACAGCTTTCACTCCTTCCTTTTTTTCTTTAAAATGTAAATAAAATAGTTTTTGTAATTTCTTTAGTAAAACTTTCTGCTCAGATTTTAAAATACTCAACAAATGGCACAGTAACGAGTGTGCATGGGAACCGTATCAAAGATTTCCTGGGTCACTAGGTACACACAGCCTGCTGTCATCACAGCCTACTGCTCTGCAGAGACACAACCAGCAGTGGCCCTCACTGGTCAGAGAGGTAAGGACTTGTGCTAATTTCTGTATTCCACAACTCAAAATGTTTTATTTTGCATTCCCACCTTACAACTCTGCAACTGACACTCACTGCCTACCCAAGCTGTTTATCATTCATTCAGGAGTTACGCATTCCTGTAGCTTCACATTTTAATCAAAATATCATCCAGCTACATCTGGTAATTTGTCTTCTCTTGTAGCCTAGTGGTTGCTTTTTTTTTTTTTTTTTACAGGATTTTCTTATCTGTTCTTTAATATTCCACTTGGCATCTTTCACTGGTACTGAGAATCCTTTTTCCCCTTAATGCCTGCCCATAAACCTACACCTCTGCAGTCTTCTGACAAGATTGTCTTAACTTTCTGTTATGTATCTGTGCCAGGAAAAAAAATGCTGGATACAAAAACTATTGGTGAACTTCAACAGCAAAATAAGCCATTTATGAACCACTTCTGACTGCCTTTAAAGTCTCCACCTAGGCCGTAACTTTCCTCATTTCCTTTGCAATAGAGGCAGATCTCTTTTTCACAATTCTCAGACTGATAAACATTTCTGTACTTATATTCATACTCCTCCTCCTGCCCATGCGGTTCCATTAACCACCATATGCACGTGCCAGGAAAAAAAAAAAGCAATGAAAATTTGATAGCATAGTAAAGATTACAGATTTAAAGTCACTGTAAGTATGTTAGTTGGCAGAAGATTCTCCCCAGAAGAGAATCTGTCCCCTCTTCTCCCTGTTTTTCTGGATGCCTGACAGAACTGGAATTCAAAACAACACATTATTAAATACTACTGGCTGAGAACAACATTTTTACGGAATAGAGTGTTGAGGAATAAAGCGTGAAGACAAATCTTGGTCCACGGGTTGTACAAAGACCCAAGATTAAAGTGGTCTAACTCAAGCATTAAGGCTACTTTCCCCAACAGGAAACCACTATATAACGTGTGCTCAGGTCAAAACTGTTTGCAAAATATTATTTCTGCCTACCCTGCAGCTTAAATGCCCACCTTCTGCCCCATTCCTGTAATACGTGACATCTCCAGGGATAACCAATTATTTACGATGCAAGGAAACAATACATATGGCTTAATAATGGAGTCAGTATTACCATATTTTCCAGTTCTTACAGGAAAAAAAGAGTCTTAAAGATAGCAACCAAATCTGTAACTTCTTCCATGCACTTTTAACCAGATGTCAAATAGCCTCTTTTGGAATATTTTTTAAAAGACTGAAATCATGCCAGAATTTGCTTTAAAAACAGTGAGAATAGGCCAGTTAAAGTCCTGAACAGCACGAGAACATTTTGATTTGTAAAGATGATTTAACACCAAGTCTTTTTAAATCACTTGTATGCGGACTTGAGAACAATTACTGTATTATAGTCCAATATATTTTTATTACATCCCGGTTTTCTCCTCTTTGTGTTCTTCATTGTGACAAACTTCTGAGGTGTTCTGACTTAGCACGGTAACAAACTTTAAAAGGAGAAGTAAAGAATTTGTTGAACAAGATATCTTTTATCAGTGCTGTCAGTACCAATTATTAGCCAGAGAATTTTAAAATACAGTATTTTTCTTTGATCTTTAAATGGAGATACAAAATATCCTAACAAGTAGAAAATCCAGTACAACATGACAGGTATTCTGAAAGCCAATGCCAACTTGTTTTGAAGAACAGAAGTCCTGCTCACATAAAATACCTTTCAAAGGTTCATCCTCAAATTAACAAATGAGAGCTTCCAGCGAGCTCTCGTCTAGTATGAAAGGGCACCACGTCCAGCATGGACGTGCAAGACTATGCTTTACACCCAGCTGCTTCAAAAAGCTCTCAAATATAACACGTAAAACAGGCTGAGACTCAAGCTGATGCAGCTCCACTAGGAAAGCATGACCTGTTTTATTTAGAGGAGTAACCACACCCTTAAAGCTGCTCATATCTGAAACAGGAGGCTATGTCTAATCAGTGCCAAATTCACAGATAGGAACAGTTTATCACAACCCAAACCCCACACTGACTGCTTTGAGAAACCCAAAGAAATCCCAACGTCAGTAACAGGAAACCCAGATCTCCATGGCATACAGGTTCACGTTCTGACAAGGATGAGACATTCTTCCCAGTATTTCCAAACCGTCACTAACACAAGTCAGTTCGGAAGATTTATAGTGCCCACTACATATATATATAAAATATATTCTGTTATTTACATCCAGAAGTGGTCATGGATTATACATAGAACATCTGGTCCAAGGGAATTTGGGCATATCTGTTCATATTTTACTTGCAAAAAACCCAGACCTTTATGAACAGGCAAGACAAATTAAACATTGAAATCACAAAACTGATCAGGTCTCAGGCAGCATTGTCAAAACAAAGTCTGTACTTAGAAAGCTAGTTTACCAAAAAAGGTAATCCAAGAATAGTAAGTTTCACAGGCAATCAGTATGGTTTTACACTAGCAACAAAATTACAACACTTTTTTTTTTTAATTAAGTTTGTTGCCATCTTAAATATCACTTCTTTCATTCAACATCTGTTTTATCCTCCTTGAATCCAATGAAACTTTTCTGCTTCAGAAAACTACAACATTTCAATAACTGGTATATTTTCCTGATCTTTTTCAAATGGCCAGATTGGTCATATAAACACTGCTCGGCTATTTATTTAAAGAGAGCATTGTACAGATTTCAAAGATTACTCACTGAAGAAAGTGAATACACAGAGAAGACAAAGCTATTTTCCATATTAATGACCTAGTTAAAAAAAACCTGGGAATGGAGATGGCAGCTGCAAATCTAACTAGAGCAGTTTGTCATAGCCATGTTAATATTTTTATTAAAGTAATTCACCTGAGAAACAACTATTGACTGTAAAACACATTCTAGAATTGCAATTCAAAAATAAGTGACTTTCTGGTTAAGTTGCCTAACTAGCAGGCTTTGTAATTTCAGCTACTAAATTAATTGTCTGTAAGAAAATTTATCAAAAAAGCCTGAATTTAATACCTTTGACAGCTACTTTATGTCGCCATTTGCAGACTTCCTCTATACAGCTTATTTTTCACAAAACAGAAAAGAGAAAATAAAAGATCTAGAGAAACAGCAAGTTTCCACTATCACAAAAATTTACATTAAATTCACAGGGGTTTTATGCAACATTCCCAGCAAGGCTATTCTAAGGCAACAGTCACCTACGGAACAGGTTTAGATGTGCAGTTTGGTAAAAGATGTTTCAATAAAGGGTAATGGGTAAGTATTTCCATAACCGGGGCCAAAAGTCCAGCAAGGTAACTACACTCTTATTGCACACTGCTGGGTCAAATTCAGGCAATTATTAGCATATAAACTGTATATTTTCTTTATTTAATTCCAATTTCAAGGAAAAAAACTAACAGGAGAGAGCCCACAAGCCAAAATAAAGACAATGAGCCACAAAACCTGTAAGTAGCTCCTGTATTCTAGTATGAAAACCAAACTTTAGTACCAATTCTTCAAAACTAGGTGCTGAATGATTACCTATATTAATTGCCCTACGAAGAAAATTAAAATTCCTCCTGTGTAGTGGCATCACGCACAGTCTGCAGCCCTCACTCCAGGAAAAGTCACATTAATGAAGGCACATCTGGGAAAACCCAAGCATTGAGCACTATCATCACTATCTCCCCTTGCCATTTCTAGTTACTCAAAGCAGAGAGCTTTCCCCTCTCTAGCTGAAGAATTCTGCCTCCGTGACGTGTCTCAGCAGTAATGTAAATTCCTCTTTGGGCAGTCCTGTTATGCACTTAAATAATTAACTGGGTCTAAGACATATGGGTGTTTCAAACCCGAGAACCTTTCCAGCTCTACACAAACACATGTTGCTCAGTAATTGACTGGGCAGTAACCTGTTTGCAGAAGTATATTTTTTGCAACATGGAGAACTTACTTTTAGTCAAATAGATGATAATTCCTAAGAAAAAAGGACCATCAGTAAAACTCTTAAAAGTTACCTAAATACATTTTCATAAAAATTCTGGGAACTTCAGAACAATAGTACAAGTTACGAAGTATATTAAAAAAAAAAAAGTCTATTAAAAAAAAGGAAGAAAACAACAACTGAATGCGAGTACTAGTTTCTTGAGCAGTTTGCAAGTCTATTCCTCCCATCGCTATTATTTTAAATGGAATGCCAAACAAGTGGCATGAAAATGAAAACACTGTCACCATAATTTCCCTCTACTAGACAGTAAGAAAAAAAATATTTACTGCATCCAGTAAAAAAAAAATCCCAAACCCAAGATGACCACACACTGGGACTACAAATTATTTCACTGAAAACACTAAATATAGCTATTTCAGTTAATGCAGTAAAAGAGAAATAAACAGCACAGTTATGTTTCACGTACATACTTCGCACCCTCTTTTCTAAACAGTATTGCCAGCCTAAACAGTTTGAACACAGAAAATCTAGGAAGAAAAGAACTTTCTCATCAAAGTCGAGCAAAACTTCACATTGGTTCTACGTACTACAGACAAACCCTTTTTCCAATTAAAACATTTCCTATTTTCTACTCATTCCAAAACATGCTGTGCTTAGAAAGTTTCAGAGGAATGCAAAGGTGTGGCCATTTTCCCTACTCCCTATTTATAGCTTCCAAATGCTAACAAGTAGGAATAAAATCTCTTCACAGCTGCAGGAAGCCTTTAAAACCTCCCTTTAAAATTCAGCACAAATGACAGACCTGCACACTCTCTGTTGCTCTCTTTGCATCAGAGTGAAACTTGACAAGCCTGACAGACTCCATTTGTATGTTGTTTTTTTTTTCCTTGTGTTTTATCGCTGTCATTACCTCCTCTCCCTAGTAATTAGAATTAAAGAACAGGAGGAAGGCACCGTGCCTTCTCTATTATACTCTCCCCCCCAAAAAAGGCACATGGCGCTGGAAGCACAGGCGCTAGCTTAGTCACTGCAACACACACCCCAGCCTCCGAGCCCCGGGCACGGACCGGGGAGATGCTGCAGCTCGGCCGCTCCAGCCTCGGCTCCTTCAGCGCGGGCGTGACACAGATGCGAAGGGAGGAAAAAAGGGTGTTGGGGCCCGTGGCTCCCGAGGAGCGGCTGCCGGGGAACGGAGCCACCGGCGCCTCCGGGAGCCTGGGGCACAGCAGAGGCTGCGCGGCCCGGCCCGGCCCCCCCTTACCTTCCGCCACGTCCTCGTCGATAGCCCCCTTCACCTGGGAGAAGCACCACTGGAAGTCGTTGCTGCCGCCACCGCCTCCACCTCCTGCCACCCCTGAGGAGAGGAGAGAGGGCGGTGATGAGGGAGGGCCGCCCCGCGGAGCTCACGCCGACCCCTCGCCCCCCCCTGCCCCGGGCCCAGCCCCTTCCCCAGCCGGGCCCACTCCGCCGCCGCACGGCCCAGCCCAGCCCAGCCCAGGNCGTAGCGCGGCCTCACCTGCCATGTCGCACGGTGCCGGTGGGGCGGGGCCGGGGGGCTGCGTGGGGAGGCGCCGGCCGGGAACGGGTCGCAGCCGCCGCCGCCACCGCACGGAGCTGCCGCCGCGGGAGGTTTCGGGGTTTCAAAATGGCGCCCATTGCCGGCCGGCCTGAGCCGGTGACGTCATGGCCCCGGCTCCCCTCAGGGAGGGGGCGAGCGCGGGCGGCGGGGCCGGGCCTCTGCCGTTCCCCCCCGGGCTGTGGCGGCCCCGGACCGGGGGAGGCGGGCTCAGCGCTCACGGCGGAGGCGGAGGAAGAGGAGGAGGAGGAGATCCGCGCCGCGGAGGCGCTTCCCGGGCGGCGGGAGGCAGCGGGGGGGGGGTTGCAGCCTCGCCGGGATCAACGCTCCCTCACGGGAAGGGGCGCGGCGGGCCCGCGGAGGAAATTACCTTCTTTATACGCCTTGAGATTTAATTTTACTTTTTTTTCCTTCCCTCCTGGATCTTTACACAGAATGTTAGGGATTGGAAGGGACCTATCTGAACGTGTTTCGGGCTTGTTTGTGCTTTCAGCGAGCACCAGGCCCGGGGGCGGCTCAGGGGTCACGGCACACGGCCTGGCCTGGGGAGGGGGAGCCGGCCTGGCCTCCCCGGGGGGCTGCGAAAGGCCTCGCCTGGCAGTGGGGGCCTGGGGAGGGTCGAGGCCGCTCTAGGAGCGGTTTGGGGACCCGAGGTGTGTAAGGGACAGTCCTGGTAAGGCCGGGAGCCTGGGGGTCTGTCCTCAGCCCAGGTGGTGATGGAGCTGTGGCGGTGTGGGGAGATGCAGCTGGTGTCTGGCGAACAGGGTCATTGTCTGCGCCGTGCCGCGGAGCATTTCAGCCCCTGGAGTGCTGTGAGGATGCCCGTTCCTCTATGGTGAGCTGGGAGTGGTACCGATGCTCTGTTTAGTTTTGGTCTCTGATGCCAATTGTTCGTCTTCAAAATCAGCATAGATCCTGAAAGCTGTGAAGTTGCAATTTTTGCCCCTAAATCCCAAAGAGTAGAAATAAATCAAAACTAATGTTGTGTTTTTACAAAACCCCTGTGTTGATGTATTTTTTGACCTGTAAATCCCTCAGAAGGCGGTATAACATGAACTTTAAACCCCTAGCTACTTATAGGAAAGTGCGACGTGCTTAGAAACGTAGCAGGTGTGTGCTGTCCTGTCTTACATCTTGGGTGTTTCCTAAATCACGTTGTTTGTAGGAAATACAAGCCAAGCGGTTGATGGACGGAGTCTTGGTCAGTTCTGGTCTTGAATACAGATAAGAAGTATATCCTCTTTTTTGACAGAGTAGGAGTCTTGTTAGTGGTTAATAACACTAAATAAAGTGTTCTGCAGCCAGTCTTCCTCTCTTATTGCACTGATGTTCACCTGCAGGTGCCTCGGGATCTTTCTGCAGAAGGACTTAGTCTGACACTTGCCCGAGTTCAGTAAGGTTCCTCTCGGAGATGATTTCTGCTCTGGACCTGCAGCCTCTTCCTGATAGCTTAGATATAGAAAAGCATCTGACCCAAGTTCTCTTTATTTAATTTCTTGGTGTGATGTTTGTGTCCATTTATGAATTCATTACTTGGTTTGGATTGTTTATTTTTTATGCAGTGTAATATGTATTTCAAAATTTAAATGAAATTATGTTCAGCCTTGGATGTGTCTCCTTTGTAGGCATAGGGGAGTGATTTTTTTAAGGCAAGTGGGTATTAGTTGCATTTTATTTGTTAACTAGTCTCTGGACTTCAGAGAGAACTTGTGGAGCAAGTTCTGCACTTAGCAAATCTCCTACTTGTCTGTTGAAGGTGGTCCATTTTATATTTTGATTGACTTGCACATTCAGCCCATAGTGATTAGCCAGCTGTGTCCATATATAAAATTAATGTTTTATATGTGCCATAATTTTATGGATACCTGAAACTTCTGTATTGAAAAATGAAGAGTATTTAACTAAAAGAAATCCAAATTGTATTGATTTTATTTTTAAAGGAACTTGGTCTTGAAGGTTTTTTTTTGAAGGGTTTTTTATTGCTCTGTATCAGTGACAGAAANTAATGTTTTATATGTGTCATAATTTTATGGATACCTGAAACTTCTGTATTGAAAAATGAAGAGTATTTAACTAAAAGAAATCCAAATTGTATTGATTTTATTTTTAAAGGAACTTGAAGTTTTTATTTTTGAAGGGGTTTTATTGCTCTGTATCAGTGACAGAAACTTTTAATTTAAAAAAAATTAAATTTATGCATGCTCTGAGCAGAATAGGTGTGGCTTGGCTGTAGACTAGGCCTTGTACCCTGGCGTCTTATTTCACCTTGAAGTAGACTCTGGCTTCGTTCCCTTACTGAACCGAGAGGGCAGGATTTGTGTCCCACTGTTGGCCTGAGTCTGCTTAGACCTTGATGACAGCTGCTAGTCATGAATCAGGTCTGACCTGAGCTTCTAGGATTTTTTTAACAAGAAACATCAATTTCTAAGTATTCCTGCCAGCTTTTTTTGCACGTGTCATGCTGCCGTTTTGGTGAACTCTGTGTAATGGTAAAAAATTAAAAATAAACAAAACTCTTGGATATCTCTTGTTTCTATGTTTTGAATGTCTTCAGCTGTCTATGTTTTATTCATTCTTTTATGCACTAATGTGCTTTTGGAGTAAACTAGATGCCTTTATGTACCATAAACTCATGCAGATCAATGAGTATGTATAATCCGAGAGAGAATTCAAATGTTGACGTAGGTAAATTGTTTTGGGGATGTTCTGCTAATTGGAAAAGTTAAATAGCTATTAATGAAGTTAATCTCTTTAAATGAGTGCATGCATTTGTTCCTTTACTAATGTGTGTGATTTTATGAGCAGGATCTTTTAGAAAGTGTTATATTCTTGTGAAGCGCTTTTAAAAAATAGATACTATGCAGAATGTACCTGTTGTCATTGATTATATTCAAAGAATAGGTTAATTAAAATAAAGGAACTAGCTAGTTTTCACAAGCTTTCTGAAGTTTGGAACTCAAACACGTGTTTGAGTGTGTTGATACAAAAAGATTCAGCCCACGGTGATGTGTTGGGTGTTTTGCAGTTTATAAACCTTATTTACAGTCACACTTGCGTGGGACTTTCTTAAAATATTGCTCTGCTCACTTCCTTCTACTTGGAAGTTTGTGTTGCTCCTTTGGATTGCTGGGAACGTTTTCCCTGCTCAGCTATCCGTGCTTTGGGGAACCCAGGGGGAGAGGCTGTTGGGGGCGGGAATAATACTTTCGTATGTTTCTCAGAATTAAAGCACGGAGTGTTTGTCGTGGCTGTTCCCAGTGTAATGGGTTAGCGTCATGTATTTAGGAGTTGTGCTTGGGAGAAAGTGACGCTTTGCTCTTGCCACACTTAGCAAGAAAAGCTACTGACAGCGATGTTTCCAAATGCTCTCTCAAAATAGTATCTTGCCCAGCCAGCTGCTTTGTGCCCCTTGTCATATGCCGTGTGAAATGTTGTTGCCAGCTCCTCAGCAGTTGTTTCTCATCGCGTTTCCCATTATCTGTTTACGGGAACTCTGCTGGTGGTTGGTAGTGGCCCTCTGCTACTATTGCTTTGAAAACAGAGCGTGCTGAAAGTGTGTTTATATTTTCAAAAACATGTAGTGCAAGCCATAGAAACAGCGCTTATCACAGAGTGCAATACAGCTGGTTGGCACCCGGAGTCAGGTTTCACTACCAGATACATATCACACGCTGATTGACATAAAACCAGCTGATTATTCTGCGGTGAGAAGAGCAACAGATTTTTTCCCATAAAACTTTTGTCAGTCTTCCAAACTTCAGAGAAAATCTGAGGTTTAGAAGTTGGTAGGGTACCTTTTTAGAACTGTATTTAGTCTTCTTTCCTGTATTTTTTTACACTGTGTTTGTTGGTAGGGTACATAAACATATTCTGGGCTCCAGTCCTTGACCTTGGATTGGATATGGTTTAACTGGCGGTTTGCTGCCTGTGTTGTCTCTGCCCCCCACGCCCTGGTAGGTGGATGCCTGCTCTCCGATGTCCCAAAGCCATACGCTGCAGACCCCGCTCTCTGCAATATCGTCATTTAGACTGTCTCCTTGTCTGCACCAGAGTCCTTGCCTCCAGGCCCCTCAGCAAATTAAGTCCCTTTCTTCATGTCCAGCCTAAATGTCCTAAAATTTGCTTTTTCCTCTGCTTCCTCCTCTCCCGAAATGCCAGTCCTCCAGGCAGCCTCCCTCACCGCCACCAGACTGTGTGTCCCGTGCAGAAATCCCTGTGACGCATTGCAGCCGCCTGTGCCAGCCCGGCCCCAGCTGATCCACGGCTCCGGCGAGGAGAGCTCTTCCAGGAAGCAGCAGCACAACCTTTTATCCCAGCTCTGGTTTGGCTGCTGCCGCGCATTTCATTGGTATGTTCTGGATAGCTTCTGTGTGAGGGAACGGAAGGGATGATGGCATATGCTTGGCTCTTTGCTTACAGCTGCAAGGGCAACGTGTGCCCTCGTTAGTCACAATTTCTTGTCCTGCTTACCTTCCAGTAGGATTGTCGGGCATTTCACATGCTTGTTTAGGGAGGAAGGAATTTCAAGAGAAGGAAAGAACTGCAGAGACCTTTGCTGCAGCTGACAGTCATGATGAATGTACCTTGGGAACGTCAGCTTTAGACAGCTGAAAGCACTGATTTTTTTTTTTCCCCAAAATAGAAACAAAAGAAACTCTTCGATAGCTGAATCATCTCCTGACTGAAGGAAATGTCTGTTTCAGTGTGTTTGTCATGCTCTAATCCAGTAGTTGCACTCTGGCATTATAAGGAAAGATCTCGAGCTAAACAAAAACTTTGGGCAGCTTCTCAGCACTCTGTGAACACTTCTGTATGAACCACTTTTTTAGTAACATCAAAAACGTTGCTACTGGGAGAGGATCTTGGGAGCGGCTGCTTCGTATGCCTGGTTGAGGAGCCCCAAGAGCTTTCACATTGGTGTGGATTTGAAATGGTTTTCGTATGACTCAGGACCAAACCAGGGATTACACCTGGTTTTGTGTGGTAACTCACTGTTCCATAAAACAGTGGTTGGCAGCAGTTAAGATTAAGTTTGGAGATTACCTCCTGGTTTGGCCTCTGTGGCCCAGACTGTGTAGATTGGGAGAGTGATGAGTGCCTTTACCTTTGCCTGCCCTTTTCTCCTCTCGCATTCCCCGGAGCATATTGCAGGCAGCCTTGCCGTCCTGGCAGACAGGCAGCAATTTTGATCAGTGCTGTAGCCATCGTATTTTGGCTTGTAATTTGAGTTAATTTGCCCTTCATTTGTAGCTCTGAGTTCAGAGAGTGTGTTCTGTGAAGATGTAAATCTGTTTCTGCATTTCAGTTTTCCTCCATCAAAGCAGAGAAGTGCCAGCAAACCCTGAATGCTGCTCCCAATGCACGCCTTCCTGCCGTCAGGTAAAGTCCTTAAAGGACCTCCCGTCCCGTGCAGCTTTCCTCGTTACTCAGCACTGCTGAGGGTTGTGTGGAAGCTAGGAATTCCGTCTTGTTTCTAATTAGATTCATCTCAGTTAGCTTTAAGGTTATTACCCCCTTTGACAGAAGCGGATCTTTGCTTTGTCCTGCCCAGCGCCAGTCCCTGCCGTTTTGCCTCAGGGCTTGTTCGTGGTGGTTCCAGAGGCTGGAAGATGCTCAGCCTTGCAGAGGTGCTAACCATTTACTTCTCACCTGGAACAGCTATCAAAGGGAACCGGGTGTGTCCTTGCACTCTTTCAGTTAAAAATGGGAGCCAAATGTTTGCAATCTTGTTGATGCAATGAAAAACAAACACATCTCTGTTTTGTCACTAGCTGTGTTTTCTGATTTTGTTTTCAACCAGTGGTTTAGAAGCTGGCCTCTCTGAGCACGTGGTGGTCTCAGGACTTGGTTTTGGGGATGGACAGTGTCACTTCTCTCTGTGTTGTCCATCCAGAGATGGCCCTTTATGCTATTTTAAGACCTACGCAGCTGATGAACTATGAGCATCTTGTTGAAATATTAATTTTCAAGTTACCTTTGAAGGGAACGGGTATTATTCGGTTTGAATAGAATTGCTCATCCTTCTGCTCCTCTTAGATTAAAGTAGAAATTATCTTGATTTCACAAGTCGGAGAAGACGGATGTCAGACACAGAAGTGGATTAGTCATAACTGTGATGGCAAGATTTCTGTTCTGTGCCACTTCGCTAAATGTCAGAGTCTCATTCCCACCCAGCCGCAGCTGCTCCGTTCTGTGCAACTTCAGCTAAAACTTCAGAATAACTCCAAACAGTTTTGGGTTTGTCCAGCCTCGCCCAGATTTTAATTGCAACTTGTGCGTTTTCTGCTGGAGAAGAAAAGTTACAAACCTGTCACAACGAAGTTATGAGTCAGTTCTTCAGCGAGGTGTGGCTGCACATCCTCCATTCCTTTGGCTTTAAGGAGTCAGTCGTTGCCTGCATTTTGACTGTATGGCAAACTAAGCGTGGTACAGGGCTTACTCAGCTCTGAAGTATTTCTTCCTGCGTAAAACTGATGTGGATGCTTAAGGGGGGGATCAAAAGAAAAAGAAAAACTTCTCTTTGAAAAGAAAATATTTGGATTTTACTGTAAACACTGAAGTTAGGAAAACACCTCTTTGTTTGAACACCGGCTGCAAAGAGAAACACTTAAGATGTGTGGGGGGTCATACACATAAATGTAGGAAATGACATTTTTTTCTTGATGCAGCACTTCTATTTTGAGATAAACCTTAAATGAAGACTTTTCCATGCTCACCATGCTATTGCAATGTATGATTTCAGGGGGGTCAAAAGACCAAAGGGCCATATGGACCAAATTAATGACCTAAAAATAAAGGTGATTATTAGGAAGCCCTTTTTTGTTCATTGTTAGCTGCTGCAGGACATGTGTGTTCCAGCAGCAGTGCTAGAATGAACCCCTGGGGTGTCTGCTCATGGGGCTTTGACTTGGGAAAAGTGTTAAGCGAAACTCTTAATGTGTCGTGTTTTGTTTTTTTTTAAGAGAGATGTGACTAAATGAAATGTTGAAACCTTTTCACAGCCAGACAAGTATACTGCCTTCTCTTTGTCCAACAGGGTGATGTTTAGTTTGGTCGGCTTCCAGACCTATCACGCTGTTAAACTGATTGACTTTTCAGTAACAATTAAACATATATTGAAAATAACGTAAGAGTGTTTAAGCTGTAGTGGAATAATGGAGAAAATCCAGTGTTGAAATAAATGGCACTAACATATGCTAGAGCTAAGTCTGGTTGGAAATTTGATAAAGAGTACTTGAGATGTCGGTGGATGTGGGTAACAGACTGTGTGCTTTACTACAGGCTTGGTGTGGTGACGTTTTAAAGGCTTGTAAAATTCTTCTGGCTTAAATCTCTCTGTCCTGTGCACCTTTTAGCATTAATGGTGTGTGAGGAAGAGTACGTTCCAAACCCGGGAAAGCTGCCGTGTGTATTTTGGATAGTTTTATTGCAGCACTGTGCCGCTCCAGGAATGTGAGTGGAGGGAAGGATGTTCCTGCTGGAAGGGCAGGCTGCGTGCGGCAGCTCACGGCTCGGTGCGATGCCAGGAGCTGGAGCGTTAGGGGTGCTTTGTGCTCCAGCCCCCGAGGACAGTGGGCAACCCTCCTGCCCCACGGCGGCCGTCCTGCTGCCAGGGAGGCTGGGGTCACGCCTGTGCACACTCCTGTAGCCCTCAAAAGTTGCTGTTATTCAAAATACACGTGCAGTGATGTGCCAGTTTGCTGTGAACTTCACACACGTGTTGTGGGGCTTCCAGAGCCTTAAACATCAGTTTCCATCAAAAAAGAGGAAAAGGATGTTATTGCTTGTGATAGTTAGTTTGACTTGTAAATAGACTCAGAAATAGACCAGGAAATAGACTTTCAAGCCTTTAAACGTGTCCTGGGCTCTAGGCACTGGAGACAGCCCTGAAGGTATTCCCAGGGTCTTGCAGCGATGCCGCTGTGCTGCAGGAAGGTGCAAAGCCAGGCGTCAGGAAAGGAACTGCAGTCAGAAACCTCAGCCCTGCTCCGGAGACTCATCAGAAGCTCTGAGCTGCTCGACAGAAGCCCTTAACTGTTCATGTGCCGCAACACGTAATGTCACAAGTGATCGAAGCGGAATTGCAGAGCTGTCACCACAGTTGATATTGTTATGGGCTGGCTGCTGGTGTTACTGGCCAAATGTTTCTGCTCAGACTGGTCAGCAAAAGAAAGGACCGTTAGCTTCTGTCCTGCAGGGCCGAGCGAAGCTGCGGCTGTGTCCTCAGCAGAACTGCACGGGCTGTTAAATACGGGCTTGTGCTGGAAGGGAGCCAGGGCAAACAACAGGCTGGAGGAAAGGAACGCGGGTATTTGCTAAATATTTGTTTCAATTATTTGAACTACTCTGTATTCTTACCACAAGCTTATAAAGTGTTTACAGCCACTTCCCCGCGGAGGGTTGCTGCCTGACATGGAATAGCCTAGCTGTATAAGAGTACTGGTTTTATTAGTAGTGCAAGTTCTCTGCTTTTAAACTTTTTTTTTTTAAAGTCATAATTCCAAAATGAAGCCTTTGGCATTGATTCATTTACATTTCAATGTCATTAAAGCTGCCAACAAAGGCATACCCATAAAATAAAAAGTCTGAAGTCTCTTGTTCTGTTGTATTAGGAGCACGGGTTGGTTACCTGGGAGGAGTCCTCGGGGGCTCTGCTGCAGCAGGCATCTGTCGGTCCACGTTCAGCTCTCTGCTGGTTGGCTCTTGCCGTTGCCCGGACGGACAGTTTTAGCTGTGTGTTCAGCTTAACACCGGTGTGGTTAGTGCTTTTGAACTTCACTGATTTTGTACAGCATTTCCAAGGTTTAGTCTTTCTTCCTCATCCTCATGCCGATATTTTTGTCAAAACTCTCCTCTCCTCCTCTCTGGGCTATTGGAGCCTTCCCCTTGGTGGTGACCCGTCCAAGCGTGTCGACTCTTGGTTTATCCCTCTGATAGAAGTGCTTCTCATTTTACACGTCTTCTATATGAAAACCTTTTGTTTTCTTAGCCTTGTAATAAATATGAATTCTTGAAGCATCCCAAGAAAAGCCCAAATCCTGGGAGGGCTTCAGCCCAGCGAATGGAGCAGGGGAGCAGGGGAGCCCAGCGCCTGTGTGCCTCCTGCCTCCCAGAGCAGGAGGACAGGAGAAGCGGTGATCGATGGCCAGGGAAATCAGCTGAACAAAAAGGCTGTGGGAAAACACATTTCCATGGAGAGCTTGCAAGCACTGCCCTGAGCAATGCTGCTGAGCGATGCCTGTCGATCCAGTGTAGTTTGGAGCTGGTCTTTGCTTTTTCTCCATCCTGTGTGAACCTCTCAGTTACTTGTCTTGCACAAGACTAGGTCCTGGTCTCAAATTCAGCATCAGCTCTCAGGCACTCTGGCAGATACTGGAACAGGTGTTTTTCCCATAATCAAAGCAAAATTGTTCTCTAAAGTGATTCTAAAGACGTGGGATGCAGTGGGGAGAGTTGGACTTGCTAACAAGCCGCGACAGCAAAGGCAGGCTCCTTTTATTGTGACTTGAGCTGCTTAAAATTCAGAGAAGGGAAACTGATTTTGAAGTCTGAAGCCACGTAATGCATTTCAGAACAGGTGCTGACTTAGGAAAGAAGGTGCTCATACGGACGGCTTGCAGAAACAGTCACGGCAACCAGACAGGTTTCTAGAGTGCAGTTTCTCCTGCCGGTGCAATCAGAAGTAAATTACTCTTCCTGCCAGAGAGGCAAACTGATGGGCTTGAAAAAGCTGCTGTCTGCCACCTTGGCTGTTGAAAGCTTGTTGTTTCCGAGGAACTGGGCGAGTTTGGGATCTCCTTCTGAAGCCACCTGCCTGGAAATGGCCCAGCAGCTTCCGTGGAGGGGGTTGTATCTCCTGGCTCTGTGCTCCTCTCCAGCCCGCGGCCGGTTTGTGCGGTGTGAGGGCAGAGGGGACAAATAAAATACCTGTCAGGTCACCAGCAGTTTGACGTAGCCCGAGAGACTGATGGGGAACAACAGGTATGGATGAGAGGGTGGAGGAAATCCGGGCACACCAGGATGATCGGAATTAGGCAAATACCTGAAAGGACTGGGCTGAGGTCTAGCAGGGCCAGGCTGTCGGGCGGGGAGAGGTTACTCTGTGATGGCAGATTTGCCGATTCTGAGATGATCTGGAGTTGCTGCTTGTCTGCTCAGCGTTGTGACCTTGCCCGTGTGCCTTACCCATTCCGCTGCGGGCACTTCACTTTCATCCTGGCTCCTTCAATTACCGGGTTATGGAGATTTACGTCTGTCCTTGTCTTGAGAGTTTAGGCTACGGTGACTATGTTCAAACTGCCGTGTAAACTGACAGTAACGCGGATAGATGCTACGTCCCAACACTTGTGTGCAATCGGACAGAAAATGAAGCTGGCTGCTGGGAATTAGGATGTAATGCTAATAGATTCCTCCTCATTTGGAGCATTGTTTGGGCAGTTTGTATCAATTTAACACTGTTTAGGCTAAATAAATTATGGATGGCATGTTCTTGAAGCTTATCTCTCACTACTGTCATGGTTTAACCCCAGACAGCAAAAGCCCCCTACAGCCGCTCACTCACTCCCCCCCAGTGAGGTGGGGAGGAGACTCAGAAGAACAAAAGTGAGAAAACTCCTGGGTTGAGATAAAGACAGTTTAATAGCACAGCAAAGGAAGGAATAATAATAATAACAGAATATACAAAATGAGTGATGCACAGTGCAATTGCTCACCA
Source organism: Syrrhaptes paradoxus (assembly GCA_013400615.1). Taxonomy (NCBI): domain Eukaryota; kingdom Metazoa; phylum Chordata; class Aves; order Pterocliformes; family Pteroclidae; genus Syrrhaptes; species Syrrhaptes paradoxus. The sequence goes on from VZTO01027054.1 coordinate 52,674, forward strand.
CCCACCAAGCGACGTCCTGCCAGTCCCAAGCAGTGATTCCAGCCTCCCAGCCAGCTCCCCCCAGTTTATATACTGAGCCCGATGTCATACAATATGGAATATCCTTTGGGTCAGCTCCCTCCTGGCTTCCTGTGCCCCTCCTCGCTGGGAAGCTGAAAAGTCACAGAATCACAGAATCACAGAATGTTAGGGATTGGAAGGGACCTTGAAAGATCATCTAGTCCAATCCCCCTGCCGGAGCAGGAACACCTAAATCAGATCGCACAGGAACGCATCCAGGCGGGTTTTGAATGTCTCCAGAGAAGGAGACTCCACAACCT